>BSSO01005776.1:0-12727 GCA_030267885.1 Mesembryanthemum crystallinum | reverse complement strand
CTCTATTACTTTAATCTCTCACATAAAATTCCCCTTTTATTTTTTATTCCTTCTATTACTATAAGGGTAAATTTGTCTAAAAACATTTACTTAAAATCTTGTTCCCTCCTAATTTTTGAAACTAATTCCGGGACGAAGGGAGTATTATTTTAATCAAAATTCTCTCCGGCGATAGATTTTTAGGGGTATGTGACTTATTTAACCACTATTAATACCAAAGTGGTACTGGAGCTCTACTAAAAATACCAATTTGTCGACCCCCTTTCAATAAAAATACCAATCCGGTTAATTGGCCCCCTTAATTTGGTTGTCCAACAGTTATACAAGAAAGATACCCGAGAGGGAAAATGATGATATTTAGTATGTCGTTTGAAAAAAAAAAATTAAGAGCGCAATAATAAAATAAAAATAAAGAGACGATAACTCAATTAAATATGTTATTTATTTATTTACTAATAGGTGGTTGAGAGAGTAAGCTCTGGTGGCGATTCCGCCATTGAACCACCATGAAGAGAAGAGGCCGACCTCCAAAGGATCTTGCGTCAAATTCCATGGCGAATGTAGTGAGTGACTCTATTGTGCAGAATGATGAATCTATCCTTAGTTCTCCGGTGAAATTTGGCGACATTGTGGCGAATCAATTAATGTCAGCGCAATCGAATTCGAAGGAGATTCCAATTGCGTCTACCTCTCAAGTGCCTGAGGTATCTTCTGATCTTGCTCAATTAGGGTTTACTACAGACTCTGATATATGCTTGAATGAGATTGTGGGTTCGGGTGTTAAGCACAATCATGGGTATGTGTGTTCATGCATCAAGAACCAGAGTCTTTCTGGGTCTGCATATGTGGGTAGCCATAAAATTTATATTCCTACTGATGTTAATGGGGAAGAACATGTTCAAGAACCTGGTGGGGAAAAAAAACTGGGTGATAAGTGGAAAGGGTTGTTTGCTGATAATAGGAAACCAGGTGAGGGGTTACCACTTGAGTTCATACCTGAATGTGAGAATGCTGATATGATTACTTTTGATATGGATGACATTGTTAGTGAGATAGAGTTTTGGAAGAATGCTTTGGTAGGATATGTGATGGGGGGAAGCCCTAAGATTGCCACTGTCCAGGCTGCTATAGCAAAACAGTGGAATCATGTGGAGACACCACAAGTCTATGCTCATAAGAGGGGTTGGTTTTTCATTAGATTTCATACCATGGAGGACAGGGACACAATTCTGAAAGGTGGTCCTTGGTCTATTGGTAGCAAGGCCTTCTTGTTGAAGCCATGGACACCTAGCTTTTGTGCAGAAAAGGAGGAGATCAACAAGGTACCTGTCTGGGTCCAATTTCCAGGCCTGGATGTCCAATTTTGGTCTGCTAAAGGGTTCAGTAAGTTGGCTAGCAAGGTGGGTAAACCAATGTTTGCAAATAAGTGTATAGCCACAAAAGAGAGAATCTCATATGCTAGAGTTGTGATTGAGATTGATGTATGTGACTAAGGAGTTAATCACTGAGATCTCCATGTGCACCCCCTTTGGGGTCCACCTCAAGCAACATCTATTCTATGAATGGGTGCCTTTTTATTGTACCCATTGCAAACACTTGGGGCATGATAAGAATCACTATAAGCTGCAGAAGAGGAAAGAAGAGACCCCTGTACAACAGCAGCAATAGCAGAATAAGAAGCAGGGGTTACTGACATGGAGAGTGAGGAACATGCTCAGGTGCCCACCCAGGAACAGACTGCAATGAAGACCCCTGCACAGAATGTGAACTGGGCTGATGAGGTGGAGAAGGAGGAAAGTTTATTCAAATTAGTGCCTGCAAAACACACTTTTAAGGAGAAGAGGCCTTTCCTATCTATTGGACATGGCATTAGTAAAAGTCAGAAGATCATCAATAACACCTTAGGGTTTGGCTTTCACTGGCTTGCTGGGGGTGATGTCCTTGAGGAAAAGAAAGCTCGAGCTGAGAAAGGGGATAAGGAGGTAGGGGAGGTAGAGGCTGGTCAATGCCCTACACAATGATAATATCAACATGGAACATAAGGGGTTGCAATCTCCCCCATAAGCAAGTTGACATTAAGAAGTTTATCTTGAATGAAAATGTGGATGTCTTTGGACTACTAGAAGCTAAAGTAAAAGAGGCTAGGGCTAATAAAGTCTTACATAGGATGTTTCCTAAGTATATGTTTTGTAGCAACTATGAGCATCACCACAATGGGCGCATTTGGCTCTGTTGGAATCCCCTCAAGGTTTCTTTTCAGCCTATTCATAAGACTGATCAAGCCATTCATGGGGTTATCTCTTCTTTTGAGAGTGGTTTCACCTTTGCAATTACTATAGTCTATGCTCATAATGATGGTGAACTGAGGAAAGAGCTATGGGAGGACATCAGCTGTTGGAGTGCTCAGATTTCTTCCCCTTGGATTTTAGCTGGTGATTTTAATGTTGTACTTTCTGCAGACGAAAGAATGAGTAATGCTGCTCCCAACATGAATGAGATTGATCAATTTGCTCAATGTCTAGCTTCTAACCAGTTGAATGACTTGCCAGTAAGTGGATGTCAATTCAGTTAGACTAATAAGCAATAAACATGATAATAGGGTATGGAGTAAGTTTGATAGAGTCCTATGCAATCCTCACTGGCTCCTGCAGAATGTGGATGCTGCAGTCTCTTTTCTGCCTTCCATGCTTTCTGATCCCTCTCCAAGCCTTGTGCAAAAACCTTTCTTTTGAGTCATGTGCTAAGACCCTCCCTCATTCAGGATAGGGGACCAAAGGAGAAGGTACGGCCCTCCGTTGTGGACTAGAACACCCAGTTCAAGGTTGGTAACAGACATCCAATCCTGAATTACAGACATACTCACTCCCTTGGTCCAACGAAGCTCCGCCAACACCCAATATGGCACCCGATGCACCACCCGAACCCACTCTTGCCCAAGTGGTCGGAGAACTCCAACATTTGAGTAACCGCCTCAACAACATTGAACTTAGGGAAGGCACTCCACCTCCCGAGAGCGAAGAGGTCAAGAACCTCAAGTCAAAGTTAGCTCATCTCGAGAAAGTCATTTCTAATACTCAAATCTCTAATGACTTCATGATCAACAACGAGGAAGTAACCCCTAACATCCAGGGCATCCTTCCAACCAAGTTCTCCATGCAGAAGGTCCAACTCTTCAAAGGCACAGACAATCTGCAAGATCATCTCCGAGCATTCACCGCCGCACTTGGTCTAAGGGGAGTGGACAAATCTCTCTATGTTCACATCTTTCCTCAAACCTTGGATTTTGTCGTCCAGAGTTGGTTCTTCAAATTAGATCCCCAAAAGATCCAACAATGGGGAGAACTGACCACCATCTTCCTCGCTCAGTATGCCGACAATGTAGTCTCGGCATGACTCTAAGGAAGTTAGAAATCACCAAACAAGAAGACAACGAAGGCTTCACTAGCTTCGTCAAAAGATGGAGGAGTAAGGTGGCAGAGATGATTGACCGCCCTATAGAAAAGGACCAAGTCCGCCTCCTCATCCGCAATCTTCAACCAAAGTACCATGAGCTTTTGAAGTATTAAGCAATTAGCACCTCCGCTCAACTTAATGACGTAGGTTGCTCATCGAAGACGATCTCTTAACCAACAAGGGAAAAGGGAAAGATACATATAATAGCAACGCAAAGAAGTACAAATCGACTCCTCAAACTAATGAAGTCAATGCCATCTCCGAGAGGCTCGAAAGAAGATTCCAATACACTCCTATTGGTATGACTTATGCTCAAGCTCTGGAACGATTGACCAAGAAGGGGATCCTTTCTCCCATCGGACCTACAACTGATCCTCTCGAGGATAAGAGAACTCGGTTTTGAGATGTCAATGCCTTTTGCAAGTACTATCGAGGTAGGGGACATGACATCGAGGATTGCATCGCCCTCAAAATGAGAGTTCAAGCACTCATTGACGATGGGACCATCCCACTTCCTAAGGTGGCTCCTCCTCCTAACAACAAAAGCAACCCCTTGGGAACACTCCACATTTCAACTAATCATGCTAGTTTTGACCCGTCAAAGTGGATCACACCAATCCACGAAGCCGTTCCGCGCTACCCCATTGACTACTTTGACGACATGGTAGCCGGGATATGGGATAGTGACGATGATAAAGAAGAATGGTACGTCAACCATGTCAAGAGGGAGAAATAGTGGTACGAGCTCTCCGATGATGAAACCGCTCCTATCCAACACCTCACAAGGTCGTGGTGAGTCTACCAAACTCCGGTACCCCAAGACAAAGATCCTCTTCAAGCTAACACTGAAGGCCCATTTGGCACCTCCTATCGAGCCTCCCTGCGAGGATGATGGACAAAGGCTTTTAAAAAAACTCCAAAAGACAAAAGCCGACATCTCCATTTGGCAAATCATCACTACCTCATTACCACATCGCAAGACACACTTGGATGCACTCAACAACGCTACTATCTCACCGCAAGCCACCCCGGAGGAGTTGGTAGGGCTATTAGTCAAGGGTGAAAGCCCCCAAACAATCACATTCTCCGAAGCCGACTTGCCCAAAGATGGACCTCACCACAATAAGGCACTCTACCTTACGGTGATATGCAAGCAAAAACAAGTCCCCTGACCCTCATCGACAATGGCTCTGCCGTGAACGTTTGCCCGCTAAGGACCGCTACTCACTTGGGAATCCACAAGAAAGACCTTATGCATGCCACTCAAGGTGTAAGAGGATTTGACAACGCCAAGCGACAAGTTCTTGGCTCCTTCTCTACTAACATCAATGTGGGGCCCATTAAGAAAATGACTCAATTCATAGTCATCGACATTCCCACCTCGTTCAACCTACTCCTTGGTCACCCATGGCTTCATAGTCTCAACTCCATTGCATCCACTCTACATCAAAAGGTCAAAATGATGGTAGGGGATGCCTTGGTCGAGGTTTTAGCCGACACCCTATCGGCCTCAGTGGACAAAGCTCCTATCCTTAAGATCGAGCACAGTGACGAAGGTCTAGACTTTTGGGGATTTGAGACCGTATCGTTCCTCGAACAAGATCCAACCGATCCTTACTCCAATCTCACCATCAATGCTATCCTCCGTCAACAGGGCTACTTCACCGGCATGTATCTGGGCACTCTACCCACTCGAGACACCTTCTCTTGGCCCACCGTAACTAAGCCGAAATCCGAGCCTACATGCGTCGGGAGGCTTTCAAGAAGAAGATGAAAGACAAGGATTGAAGCTACCTCCAGCCAATGCCTCTCTACTCTCTCACCCTCAACGGGCAATTTCTCAAGGAAGGAGACTCTACCCCGTACTACGGATTCCCCGAACCGCACTACTTGGTCTCAATCGAAAACAAAGTCCCCAGGTTCGAGGTATTTCATGACTGCTACACAAGCTCCGAAGAGGCATTCTACCTCCCACAAGCAACTAAGTCCCCTGCAGATTGGATCAGCAACATCTGTAACAAGTCTATGGGTCTTTTGTTTGGCCAAGAGCGTCGTGACCCCGTCCAAATATCACGCCTTGCCCTCAATGCAGCACTTCTTGGTGAAGGCTTCGATCCCACTAAGCTCATCACACGAGCACTAGAGATAGTCTGCACTTGGACCTACTCTACCAAATGGACCTCCTCTGATGGTCTTCAGATTAAAATCAAGATCCGCAACGGCCAAGCGTCCGCTTCCGAATCCGAGACTGATTCCGATCCCGAGTCTAGTTTTGAGTCTGAGTCTGAGTCGTTCCTCCTTGAGTCTGGCATTGTCCCCACTATCCCTACTGAATCTGTCTCTCCTGTCGTTGTACCTTCCCTTTCCACTAATGAAATAAAATCTGTTTTTGCTTACTCTTCGGACTCTCTAGTTGCTAACAACGAAAATAATGAGTTTCCTAAAGAACTAATCAAAGCACTAATTGCACACGAATAATCAACTTTGATAATTGAAAAAAATGAACTCGTAGATCTAGCAGGAGACGAGGACGAGCCCCGCCAAGTACGGATAGGCTCATCCCTGTTCCCCATAGAGCGCAAAAATTTCATTGATTTGTTAACAGAGTATCAGGATGTGTTTGCATGGTCTTATGAAGATATGCCGGGGATAGACAGAAGCATCGCCAAATATACTTTACCCCTCGTTCCCGGTGCCAAGACGATTAAGCAAAAGTTATGTCGCATGAAAAGTGAATGGGCACTCAAAATCAAGCACGAGATACAGAAACAACTAATAGCCGGATTCATCGAGCCAGTGCAGTATGCCGATTGGATAGCAAATATAGTCCCGGTGCCTACGAAAGACGGGAGAGTCCGCGTATGCATTGACTTTCGCGACCTCAACAAAGCCAGTCTGAAAGACGACTTTTCTTTGCCGCACATTGATATCTTGGTTGACAACATAGCAGGGAAAGCACTCCTTTGTAACATGGATGGATACGCCGGTTACAACAAAAATGGCATTAGAGGACAAGCTCAAAACAGCTTTTATCACCCACTGGGGTCTATTTTGTTGCACCAAAATGCCTTTTGGACTCAAGAATGCCGGTGCTACTTACCAAAGAACGGCCACAACCATTCTGCATGACATGATGCACAAAGAGGTAGAGGTATATCTCGACGACATGATTGTCTCCTCACTTACAAGGGAAGGGCACCTACCCAGTTTCAGAAAATTTTTCAACCGACTCCGCAAGTACCTCATGTGACTCAAACGACAAAAGTGCGCCTTTGGCATCATCGCCGGCAAGGTGTTAGGCTTCATAGTTAGCCAATGGGGAATCGAAATTGATCCATCCAAGATCAGAGCAACCGTAGACATGCCTCCACCCGCCAACGAAACTGAGATCAAAGGTTTCCTCAGGAGATTACAGTACATAAGCCGCTTCATTTCCAAATTGACAATCATATGCGAGCCTATCTTCAAAAAGCTCAAAAAGCATGTCATAACAGAATGGGATGACGAATGTCAGGAGGCCTTCGACAGAATCAAGGAGTATTTAGCAAACCCTCCAATCCTAGTACCTCCAAGGTCAGGTGAACCATTGATTCTTTATCTCACAATGACCGACACGGCCATGGGGGCTATGCTAGCCCAGGTCTAAGACGGCAAAGAGAAGGATATTTACTATTTAAGCAGGAAATTCTTGGACTATGAGACACGCTACACCGCAATAGAGAAGATGAGTCTCGCCCTGGTCGGGGCCACCAGAAAGTTGAGACATTACCTCCTCCATAGCACGATCCACCTTAGATCGCGATTAAACCCACTCAAGTACATGTCCGAAAATTCGATGCTTAACGGAAGAATGTCAAGATGGATGGTCCTACTTTCCACATTTGACATCAAATACGAAGTGATCAAAACCATCAAGGGACAAGCCGTCTCCGACTACCTAGCCGAATATCCCATCTCCGGTTCACAGGACAATCATAAACTCCCCAATGAACACCTCCTATTCATTGAAGAAGATTCTTGGCAACTCTACTTCGACGGAGTTTTGAATCAAAAGGGTTTCGACATAGGGGTACTCATGGTTTCTCTCGAAGGAGCACATACACCTCTTTCAGTTAAACTCGACTATGAGGTAACAAAGATTGCCATAGAATACGAAGCATGCACCCTAGGCTTGCAAGCTGCAATCCATCTCGGCATTAGAAGGCTCCGAGTTTACGGGGACTTCCTATTCATCATCAACCAAGTCTCTAAGACATGGAAGGTTAGGAGCGAAAGCTTGGCACCCTACCAAGAACAGCTCGAAAGCTTAACCAACAGTTTGGACTACATCCAATTCACCTACATCCCACGGGAAGATAACCAATTCGCCGACGCTTTGGCAAAACTGGCTTCCATTATCAACATCCCCGACTTTGTCGAGATGCTCCCAATACAGATACAAAGACGGAGCAAGCCTTTCTACTGCGAACATGGCGAGATATGCAATAATGAAATCGAGGAGTGGTACACAGACGTGTTCAGCTACCTGGCCCATGGGACCTATCCTTCCGGATCATCTCCCAAAGCACAAAGGACGCTAAGGAGGGTTTGTCGCCCAATTCATCCTAATCCAAAAACAAGCTATACAAAAGAGCACCGTACGGAGTTAACCTCCTCTGCATTGGAACCGAGCAGTCTCTCCGAGTCATGAATGAAGTATACCAAGGGGCATGCGGACCTCACGTGAATGGCTCCATGCTCGCACACAAGATTTCAAGGCTCGGATACTACTGGTCCACCTTGGAAGCGGATTGGTAAAAATTCGTCAAGAAGTGCATCAAGTGTCAAATCCATGCCAATCTCCATCATTCGCCCCTATATGAGCTTTGCACCTTCACCTCTCCTTGGCCATTCTCCACATGGGAGAAAGACGTCATTAGAAAGATCACTCCGAAAGGAACCAGGGGTCACGAGTTCATCCTAATGGCCATCGATTACTTCACCAAATGGGTCGAAGCACTATCCTTCGCTAAGCTCACCTCGAAACAAGTGACTAAATAAATCCGCAACAACATCATCGCCCGATATGGAGTTCCACACAAACTCATTAGCGATCATGAATCACACGTCAAGAAGGACGTCGCAAAGCTCTTGTTGGACTTCAAAATCCAGCATCCGCGATCCTCTACCTATTGACCTCAAACAAACGGAGCCGTCGAAGCCGCAAACAAAAATATCAAAAGGATCATTCAAAAGATAGTCGAGAACTATTCCGACTGGCCGATAAGCTCCCTTTTTCTCTATGGGGGTATCACACCTCTATCAGGTCATCAACGGGCGCAACCCTGTACTCCCTGGTATACTGTATGGAAGTCGTGTTACCCGTCCAGCTCGAAGTACCTTCCCTAAGGGTTGCCCTAGAGAGCCAAATCCCCGAGGTCAATTGGGTCAAAGCCCGCTATGATCAACTCGTCACTCTAGAGGAGCACAGGTTAAGAGCACTACACTCATCACACATATATCAACGGTGCATCACACGCCACTTCAACAAATCCGTCAAAACACGCAACATCCAGGAAAGCGACCCTGTGATGAAAGAAATCAGGGTACCCATCATTGACCCGAGAGGCAAGTTTAAGCCAAATTGGGCCGGCTCGTACATCATTCAAAAGATCCTAAGCGGCGGAGCAGTTAAAATCTCCGACGTCGACGGCCAAGAGTTCTCCCAACTCACCAACTTGGACAAACATAAGTGGTTCTATGCCTAACCAGCATCAGCAAACACATCTTAACAAATCTGGCACCAAAAAAAAAAAAAAAAAAAAAGATTGGTTGTAAACGCGAACTACGAATGACCTGATTCCCCAACTGGGATACGTAGGCAGCCTCAATACGAGGTATGACCCCTTTAACAACCTTGCGCTTTACGAGTTCACTTCATTATCAGTCTTGATCAAATAAAGGCTTTACGCTAAGGCTTTGAGTAAAAACTTCATTTTCTTAAACATTTTCACAAAATGGACAAACAATTTTTCTCAAACTAAAGCTCGTGTCATTGATTAAGACATTTGATTACAAAGACAACTCATGAGGCACATCACCCTTAATTACAAAGCAACTAGAAGGGTCCACAAGTTACAAACAGTCAGTAGACCACAAAAAACTAAAACACAAAATAAAGCACCACATTCCTAAATGAGCTTGACCAAGTAACGGGAGGGTCCTCAATCCCTCTCCGCTTCCACGCCACCTCGTCGGATGTCTCTTCCGCGGTACATTCCTTCGCTTTCTTCGTTCTCCTTTCACTTCCTCGTCCTCTGTCGAGTGGACCGGAGATTTGACCCTGCCTTCTTCGCCTTCCTTCATCAATGACAATGCCAGAATTCCTCGGGGCGCAAATCTCAGACGCTCTAGAGACTCTTCCCCCTTTGGAACTTTGAAGAACCGTAATCCCAGTAGGGACCCCACTGAACACCCATCTGCGGTACTCATCAGAAACATAGGCGGTGTCACAAATATCAGGCTTCTTCCACCGGGGAAGGGTTTTCCAATACCTCTCCCACACAACGATGTAGGTGGCCTTGAGCGGCCTATTCATGGGTCTTGCACAGTCATGATAAGGAATGAATTGCCGTAGCCCATACTGCCGTCTTACTCGACACGAGAAGAAGAAAGTGATTTGCTTCAACCCAAGGAGACGAGAGTAGAATGTGGTCTCATGGCACCCCACCATGTCGCCCAAGTGCCACCAATGGACATAATACCGAAGCACCGGTACGTCGTTAAAGAACTGTTGCCACTCCTCCACAGTCCTCTGAAGCTGACATTTTCTACGAGTCACAAATTGCCTCACCAAGTACCTAATAGGGTCGATGGGCCTCTCAATCAGTAACAAGTGCTCCATAAGCCAAATCTAGCAAAAGAAAACGAAACCATTAGTAATCAACGGAAAATGTGCAAAACGCAGCGAAAGGAAAGATAAATGCTCACCTAGAGGAGTAAAGGACTGCCGGCATAGGCGCCCCTCTAGTCAGCCTAAAGGCTATCCAAACCGAGCAAAGTCTCGCCCACCACGAGAGGAAAGGAAGAGGTGTCTCTTTGAACCTGCTCCACAATTTTCAAGAGAGAGACATCTCCCTAGTTCGATCCTTCTTGGCCACGCACGAATAAGAAACGATGGAATAGGCAAAACATGAACGCACGCCTTCTAAAGCGCATCCGCATGACTTCGTGGGGGTCTAAAATGGCGGAAAAACACACCACCAGCCCCACCATATCAACTTCATCGCCACGCAAGAGGTTTCTAACCTCCCATCGTGATAAACCCAGTATACGGGAAAGGTCCGCCGCGTGATCCTTCTCAAGGGAAGGAACAGAATGTGGGGCACCGCCCGGGAAACTGGCAATGGCTTTAAATTCCTCAACATGGGGACACAACTCGCGATCCTCGAAACGGAAGACATGGAATAGTGGGTCCCAATGGCCAATCTCCACGTTAAGGAATGTCCAAAAGATCTTCACTTGCTTTAAAGAGAAAAAGGCATTCAAGGAAAAGGACGCTAAAGCTTGCCTCTCCTCGACCGAGATGTCACTCATCCAAGCAACAAAAGCTTCCACAAACTCAAACATTTCTTTCTTTCAATTCTAGCTCTCACTCCAGTAGAGGATATTGAGCGAGGATGAGTAGGAAAAGGCCACCCAAGCCCTTGTTTATAGGCAAAAACGTGCACAAAACAACAAAAAGGGACCAATCCGGCTGAATCTCCCACCGGTCCAAAGAGCACCCATTGCCGAACCGGTTGGGGCCGACCGGTTGACCGGTCTCACCATCGGTTGACCAGTGGGAGCCACTTTAGGCCGGCGGCATAATTTTGCCCGGTCTCCCCCTTCTTATGCCATTTGGGTCCATTTCACCCGTGTTCGAACTCGGGACCACCTATCCTAAAGCATATGACTCCCTCTTTTGGGCATTTAAAAATATTTTTACAAAAGTCGGAATTTCCATGTTTTGTATTTCTTTTTCGGGAAGGTCGGCATCCCTCCTCAGCGTCACTCAAATCGTGCTTAGGTCACTAACCCCTACCCGATTGAATTCATTGCTTAACTAACTGCTTGATACTTGAGCATTTCAAGTTTTGTAGATGTCTTTTCCATTTTGCAAACATAAATAAAACAAGCACTAACATAAAACAAGAGTCAAAAAGCAACGTGTATGTACAAGTATTTGCATGCTTATTTTAACAAAAAAACAGGGGTCAAACCTTTGCAAAAGAAGCTACAAAAATCAAGGACATCCCGAGCCAAATCCGGATCGAACCCCCGAAATGGACTCAGGGGTACCCTAAGAAGAAACAGCCTCCTCGATACGGTCCAACAGCTCCTCATTGCGCAAAACTCCTCGCTCTGCGGGGAGGCTCCTCCCAAGGACCAGCACTCCGGTAGTAGTACGCCAAGTCACCGCTACCAAATAAAGAGTTCACCATGCCCGCCACATCATCTGAGTAGATCGGTACGTCAGCACCAACCGTCACACCAGCTGATGAACTAGGCCCCGCTCCAAAGGGCACACCACTGAATGACATGCTTGGGCCTGCACTAAACGATACGCCCAGCATACTACCAAAAGAACCTCCAGCAAAGGCACCCGGCTGTCACACCCCGGACTCGCTAATCCCGAATTTAGGAAAGCAGACTAACAAGTCCGAGGCGTGACAAAGTGGTATTAGAGCACTAGGTTTTGTTTAATTGAATTTAGGATTAATAAACGGAATAAGAAAGAATAGGATTTAGAACTTGTAATAAGAAATGGGTAGTTATAAAGCCGAGTGAGTACCGAATGATGTCTTTAGAAGACTTGTTTGCTTTTAAGAGACTTTGTTTAAAGATTGGATGGTCTTATGACTGAAATCTTGATACGTGTTTATTTGCTTTTGTAGATCCCTTTCTTCTTAGCACCATGGTTACTACTAGAAGTGGACGATGCGCTGCCATCCATACTTTCCCCAGAGGTTTAGGCTACGGTAGTAACACCGCTGAGACACCTGTTATCATCCCTGATTCTGTGCCCGAGTCTGAGTCCATGCCAGAGCATGAGCCAATTATAGAGCCCTTGAGAGAGCCATTAGTAGAGGACCATTTCGAGGATCCTGATGAAGATGAACCTGAGCCTGAAGGGAACCCTTCATCTCCTTCTTACACTCCTTTGACTCGTACTCCCTCACCCGAGCCTAAGGAAGCTATTACTGAGCCAGCTGATGGAGCTTCTGGGGAAATTAAAGTTTCACCTCGTTTAGAC
>BSSO01005775.1:0-12729 GCA_030267885.1 Mesembryanthemum crystallinum | reverse complement strand
ATATATATGATAAATAAAGCCCAACCCAACTTGGAGATGCTGCTTTTGTACTTTGAAGAGTGTTAGAGTATTTGAATGAAGACTTTTGTTTGGTGCAAAGATTTGAAAGAATACTTTGTGAAAAATTTAAGGATTGTAATATTTTAGGACAACTTTTTATATTTTTCATTGTGGATTTGAAAATGATGTAATGTATTATGGTTGAATGGGTTTGTGCCATTAGATATGGTTGACTATAAATGAGCTAAATGTGTTGGATTTTGTTTTTAGAAAAATTGAGCACGTTAAAAACTTTGGACTGTTCGAATCGGATTGGATTTGGAAAAATAATTCAAATTGGATTTGGACTCTTTGAGTCCAAATTTATTTCGAATTGGATTTGGACTCAAATTCACGAATCCAAAATATTTTGGATTAGATTTGGATTTGGCAATAATCCAAACCGAAGTCCAAACTTTCATCCCTAAAAGGGGGTATTGTTAATTTGTTTAATGTTAGTAGGATGTTTGTCCTTCATTCAACTATTTGTAACTATTTACTATCTTCTTCCAACTAAGAGATAGCCAACTATACAGGTTGCAAGTGTCACCAAGAAGTCAAGAACTAAGGATTGGCCCACAAAAATACAAGCCTTTCCAAGATGCTTTGTCCGCATTCACTTGCTCCGTAGTAAACTTCCATATAGGTCACTCATCATATTACTCACATGCTCCGTAGTTTCTTTTTATGGGATTCCTGCTCAAGTTACTCTTAACCATGAATTCTTAGGTATTACATACACCCCCACTCAAGGCACTCATCTAGCCCCGGAATCCACCACCGAGGGGGTGGACGTGGGATCTCTTGTGCACATGCTCTGCATACAATTGCAAAGGTCACTCTAATACAATTTAAACAATAGAGTTACATAGACAAGATAGCCCACGTCAGCCACATTACAAGGATGGTCATGGAGCTACAAAGTGCAATAAGGTGTTGTGTTGTTAAGTGGGAGAGTTTATAACACCTCGTGTCCCCCATTGAGAGATTCTGTGCCCTGTATTGGGTTAATAAGTGTTGCAGTTCTCCTAATAAAGCAACAAGATTTCCCCCTTTTGACCTTAAGTGGCCCCTTATATGGGCTCATCAGTAGATTTCTCACTGTAGAAGGTCATATTAAAGAGATAATTGACTATAGACTGTTACAACATGAGATCAAACTATACATTAGAAAGGCAAAAATCCTAGAAGTAGAAAGGAATTTATAACGCTTTTATAATCAATAGCCGCAAGGTCAAAAAGAAAGAGTGGTGAGAGAAAGATAACTACCTCAAGAATTTTGATAACATAGTTTTCACTTTTAAGAAAAGAGACAATAAAAAGAAAATACTAATAACTCACCATGTCCAACTTCTCGCCTATTAAGGCCCATTTTCTTGCCCACTTCATTGATTGAAAATGGAGGGAAAGTATAATGAAGCATGAAACGTTTACTTGAAGGGCCCACTACGGATTCCAAACGTTGTGCATCTCCTGGTGGTCCAAGAGTGACAGTGCAAAGGACCTGTATTTTGAATCACATTATTAAAACTTCAAATTATCCCAATTGGACTTCTCATCTTCCTAATTCTAAGAGTAACAATGGAATTGAAATACTAACCTGAGTGTCTCCACGTGAAAAGAGTGATGATCCATGTAAAGCTGGCAAGGTGCTTGCTTCACAGTATATGGGTCTCACTTCATCAAGACGTCTTCCATCAACTCTTAGGCCATCCTTAAGAATCCTTTTGCGAACAATCTGATTATAGCATCATCCTTAGTATCTCTAGAAGACGTTTGAAATAAAAATATCCACAAACAGATAAAAACTTTTTTTGAACAATAAAATATCAGATGATGATGATTTTCTTGTTCGTCCAACATATTCATGATGTAACTAGTGTAATGTAACATCGATCATTGTGAAATGAGAAGATAAATGCAACAATATAAGTTCAGCTCGCCAATTAAAGATACTGTATTTTTGAAGAAAAGGCCATATGACGTATATTAAAAATTGAAATCATACCAACAATAAAGGTCTTATGATTGATGGAAACCCTCGTCATTAAAGATGTATTTTTATCAATCAACTCTGAAGGGAATTATAGACAAACGAAGACAAGGTTTGAACCCAAGTGCTTGTACAACCCTCAGTATTACCTTTATTCGCTAAGATAACTAGCATCTAAAGAGTAAAGTCGCATTATGGGAATAGAAGGTATAGGAGAACTTAGTATTTGGCTTATTTTAAAGTTGTGTGAGGTGCTCCAAGGCACAAAGGCCAAAGGGTCCCTGAAGCTGTGGCTAAGGCACGCACGCGAGGCTTACTTTTCTTAAAATGCTTGTAAAATATCTTTATTTTTTGGGTAAATTTCAGTGAGGTATACTAAGGTTTGCCCAAATACAGATAGATATAAAGACATTGAAGAAATTACATTGAGGTGTATTATTTTGTGAGGTTGAGTGCAAATCAAAAATCCGGTGATCGGAGTAAGTGGTGTGACAAAATACCCCTATATTTATTGTTCAATATAAATTTTCAACAAGGTGTACTAAGGGCATTATGGTCATATATATGTTGAACAAAGCTCAAATTTAAAAATAACATTCCAAAAAGTGGTTTTTGTATACTTCAATGTAATTTCTTAAACACCATCATACCTATCTGTATTTAGGCCAAACCTCGATATACCTCACTGAAATTTACCCTTATCTTTTTAGATAAGAAAAATTGTATTAATAAAGGAATTCAAAGATACAAACTAAGAGGACAAGGCGTCCTCAAAAAGAAAATTAACTACAAATTTCCCCAATTACGTTGGATATTCGTAAGGGACATCCCCTTAAAAGCCCCACCCACCTTGGCTCACAAAGATGCCAAGTATACACCCAATCCCATACAAAATCAAGAGGATTAACATCCCCATTGAAAATTCTAAAATTTCGCTCGAACCAAAGGCACCACAGGATTGCCAAAATAGCACACCGCCATGACAACTTATGATCCTAACCTCTTCCCAGCCCGACATCACGACCTTGCAAATGCATAAGAATTGTAGAAGGGTACACAAAACACTCATTCCTCACAGTGAGCAACCTGATCCAAAAAATGCGAGCGAAATCACAATGCAAAAGCAAGTATACCAGTTTCACTAGCTTGGTGACACATCACATACACATGCGGTTACAATGCCTAATCAGGTCGCCTCTGTTGCATCATATCATGAGTGTTCAACTTGCCTAAAACCAGAGTGCAAGCAAAAGAACGCACCTTCAAAGGAGTCTTATACTTCCAAATGAAACTAGCGAGAGGAAAATGAGGGTGTCAAGATGAAAAGCCAAGACAATGGAGGAAGGGTTTATAGGAGAAGACTCCAGAGAGATCTCTAACCCAAATCCTGGAATCACTAGTAGGAAAAGTTGGGTCGTGGCTAAAACACTAAGAATGGAGGTGAGTTCCTCCACTTTCCTATCGCAAGGGGCTCTCAGCAAATAAAGGTTCTAAGAACCACCTAGAAGGCACCAACAAGGGCCCATGGAGAGCGGATAAGAGATAAACCCGAGGAATAGAGCTGATCACGGACGGGTTGGCCCATGAAGCCCGCCCATCCCGCCCTGAAAATGGGCTGGCGTGGACAAAGTATTTAGGTGAATTTATAAGGGCCCGACCCGTGAGCCCGGCGCAAGCCCGCTTGCCGGCCTATCCATGGGCCTAAAAAACATGTCAAGCCCGGCCCGCTACCCGCCCAGGCCCGTTTTTTATCAGCTCTACCGAGGAAATATGGAAGAGAAGGAAGTAACCCCTTCCACATATCCTCCAAGAACCGAACCCGAATACCATTACCCACTTTGTACCTGACCAAAGGGAAGAAAAAAATACGTGAGAGATGAATTTCCAAGGAAAAGCATGGGAAACGACTGACTGAGTTGGGAATCCCAATCATTGACCATACTTTCTCCTAATTACTTGGTGCTACGTTCTAAAGGAAAAAACCAGCCACTTTCACTAGCAAAATGTTTTTGGACACCAATCGGCCAAACCCAAACATTCCCCCTCCATCTGAGGCCTACACACTACGTCCCAACTAAGAACGTGGTCCTTCTTAATCCCTTCAGCCCCACATCATAAGAAATCTCTCATTAACTCCTCTAATCTATTAGCCACACTAACAGGGATCTCTTAATGAGAGAGGTAGCGAACGGGAATACTAGCCAAACAAACTGAAGAATAGTTTTTTTGTTTTTTTTGTCCAAATCATGAAACCACAATTGAAAGTTAGAGATAAGTCAAAGAAACAGTAGCTTGTCCTAAAGGGCTCATGAAGGTCCAACAGGCTACCCGGAAACTAAAAGGACCCGCCCCATTCCGCAAAGGACACAACCTGGGTTACGGTTACAGTTAAACATATTCACATACCCCGGCATACCGGCAACACAAACGATGGGGAGCAAAGCAAAGTAAATTCAGTTTATCCAGAGATAACACTACAGGCAAACACCAACAACCTGGTTAAAACAGTTAGATTATCAACAAGTTAAACTATTAACCGATCAATCAGTCACCCTCCTCAAATATGAGCGCCCAGTTCGCTGAAATCAATGCCATCCATAGTATCTTCAGCCAGGAAAACTGAATCCAGCTTCTGCTTCAAAATCTCAATAGCATTAAGCACCAATTGAGAAGCTTTGATGGCACCAGTAGATTCGACAGTGAATATAAAACTGTCCTCTTTCAGATAGATCTCTACAAGCCCTGGCTTCCCCATCGCTTCTGATTTCTTCGTAATACTAAAAGATGACTCCATAGACACTCTGTATTACTAACTCAAAGAAGACTGAAGAATAGTGACTCTCCCTCCCAAAGAAAATACACCCCCTTCCAATTCCAACCATCTTAAGCGCTTAGCAGTCAGCCCTAGACACAAATATTCACATATTTGTTATACTCACTAGCTGCGCCACAAGGTTGCCTACCACAATTGATGAGGGTGGATGAAATAGAGTGCAAGAGACAATAATTTGATGGCACATGAGCGAATATCCAAGTCCTAAGCGGGACGATTGTTGCCGCAGACCGAAGATGGGAGGAAAGTCGTCGGAGGCCAACAAATGCACCACGCCTAGCGCCCTGATTGAGGTGGGCTGATAGTGCAACTCCTGAACATCGTTGCGCCTAGGATGCCTTGTTCGCCTCATCAAGTCTCACGCTTAAGCGTGCTTGAGGCGCACATTTAAAACAAAAGTATTTAGAACTCTAGTATCATAGTTTTATAGAAGTTTCATTTCAGTTAACTCTTTAAGCTCCAAAGAAAGCTTCCTTGATTACCAAATATTAGCTTGGCTCTATGCACCTAATTATCCAATTTGTCTATTGCTCCAACTGCATTAACCATGTAATGCTCTATATCTTTCATTCTCTTTTCAGTGTTTTCACTTCTTTTTTCTCTAACTTCTATTCCCCCCTTATTCTTCTCCCTTGGTTGCCTCTCCTTATCTCCTATATTAGTTTGGTATTAAAACTCCAGTGACACAGAAATTGAAGAAGTCCCAAATTCACCTTGAACAGCCAACTACTGATGCTGTACCCGACATCGTATTGGGCCAGAATACTCGGTGTACTTGAGTATCATTTATTTGAGACACCATTTTATTTTATTTTATATTTTTTTCCTGCATAAGTAGCACCATTTATCTTTATGAAAAAAAGAAAAAGAAATAGTAATTCCAGAAAACATGTGAACTCTCCAGAGTCAGACTCTGTTATTACTTACTCATTGGACCCAAGCCAAAACCATAAAGAAAAAGTGGAATAGCTGATGTTTATACGCAGAAATTCACTTGTCTCTACTATCACTTAGGTTCTCAAACACAATTACCACTTGAGGACATAGGATTCACACAATTAGACTTGTATTTGGGATGAATTTAAAAGGTAAGTAAATCCCAGTTACATAGAATATCTGTAGTATGCTAGCCGTGTCAATATAGTTTCGCATAAGAATTTAATGATATTATATATATCTCAATACTAAAAGAGAATGTAACACAGCAGAAGCGCTTACCTGTTTCCTCACTGTATCTACTGCTTTGGATAGTCCTTTTAAGCTTTCTTCATCACACTCTTCTTCAAGGGCTTTCTTCACATCTTGAGTAATCATGTCCAAGGCCGCTCCACGTTCAAACTAAATGTAAATGAGACGAGTTTATTTGTACACGACAATAGGGGGAGAAGTGTTTTAATTCTTTTCATTGTTCAGAAGATCAGGAAACAAGCTACAGAGACACATCAATGATAGCAGTGTTACCTTGCCATAAGTACAATCTGTGAAAACAGCTTCAATACGTGCTTCAGACAAGTTCCTTATCTTTTCCATCGTAGTAGCAGGCATCATAGATAATCTATATTCTTTCTTCTCTTTGCCAGCTTTAGAAGCCAAGCGAATTTGAGGTTCAAGATATTTAACAGCCTATAAATTAAGTAAAAGGTACCATTAAAAAATTTAAAAAATCACTTTACAAACCACACAGCCAAGATAAAAATGTAATTTTGACGCTGACCTCAGGATGGGCAAGCCTTAGACCAGCCCTCAAATCTTTTTCAGATATCTCGAGTGCTTGTACATCTATCATCAAGGTTTTGTCCTTTGTGCAGGCATATACCAAGTTTAGATCACTATGACTCAGCTGCAGTGTATTGACGTGAGAACAAGAGAAAGTCAATACTTTAACCCACTATCGGTAGACAGTCAGACTCCCAAAATAAAGTGTTCCAACAAGTCATATATAAAAACTTTAGCTGGTAATTCACAATACCCACTACATAAAACAACCAACAACACCTATTTCTCTCACAGCTGTTGGATCCACAGGTCAAGATATAGGCATCTTCCTGATAATCATTTACGTTTTGGATCTTTTAGAAACAACATTTGACAATAGTACCACAGCATATTACCAAAAACACAGGAGCATGATTTGATAAAGAAACCTAACAGACATTAAATTACTGAAAAGATTATACTTTTATACAGTACATTTACTAGATGACGAAGAATATAGGAATAACATTGGGTCGCTGATGATCGAGACCTCTAGTACCTTTTCAGGGAGTGGAACATATACATTCTCTTATATCACTCCACACTTGACCATTAGCTATCTGATGATGACGGCTAGCAAGAATGCACAATGAACATGAACACTTAATACAGCTCTTGATGATGGAAATGAGCAGAACGTACATTGTTGAAAAGATTAAGCAACAAGCATAGGCTTTTGCAAATGCACAGACCCAACCAAGATAATACATTTCTAACAACAGTTATAACAATGACAACTATGATGATCCTAACAACAATCCTTAATGATAATTCTCGAATTAGAAATCATAATTTATCATAGGGAAAGGAATTCAACATCAAGAAGAACGTGTCTTCAGCGGCACGAACATGAACTTGGCCATGACAAAGGAATTATTCCAAATTCCTCTCTTGAAGTTGTAGTTTTGGGTTTATACCATGACTACCATCGTCTCCTACTCATAAATAAGGTTGTTGCTACAACTCCACTTTAGAGGTCAATATCATTGAACTTTTATTAATGGATACCCGCATAAATAAGTAGAGAGAGAGAGAGAGAGAGAGAGAGAGGACAAGATGTCCTCCAAACAGAGATGCAATTACAAGTTAGCCTAGTTCTTCTAGATTAGAGATATTCCATAACTCATAAAAGCCCACCTGTCAAACAGAGTAGCTCCTAAAGAACACTGCTTACTTAGACCACAAAGAGGCCAAGTAAGTAATCTTTTTTTTTTTCTTTTTTTTATAAGAAAAAGTATATATTAAGTAAAGAATTGAGTTGCAGTAAAGTGTTAGAGGACAAGGAGTCCTCCCAAAGATTTCAATTACAAATCAACCCAATGTCTAGCCGTAACTGTGGAGTATCCTACCAGCTGCCTTGGCCAACAAAGAAACTAAATATGTCACCCTCTCCCACAAGATGTCCACCAACATACACCTGTCCGGAAAACCCTAGCATTCCTCTCCAACCAAATACACCACAATACCGCAAAAATAGCATTTTGCCACAACATTCGCTTCTCCTTTCGCCCCCCAGAACCAATAAATCGTATTTGCAAAAACTCCAAAACAGAAGACGGGCAAACCCAAGTCTCTCCCATCACACCAAACAACCTATTCCAAAGGTCTCGTGCCACCCCACACCTCAAGAAGACGTGGGTAGAGGTCTCACCACTTGCCCGACATAGCATACACAAATCAGGGGATAAAGCAGATTTTGGCCTACTGTGGTGACGTAGATCATTAGTATTAACTCTATCCAACACCAAAAGCCACACAAATGCCCGAATCTTATGAGGTACCTTTGCCTTCCAAAGCGATTTAGAAAGAGGGAAGCTTGGCTGTTGCGGCGGCAAACCCAACTGCTAAGAAATGACTTACAACAGAACTTCCAGAAGAATCCCCAATCCATTTCCTTACGTCAGCATGATCTTGGAGTTGTATTGAGTCAAGGAGACTAAGCAAAGCCGAGAGCTCCTCCAACTCCCAATCTTGAGGAGGTCTGCGTAAATGTAAGTTCCATTAACCTGTTACCAGGGAAAAGAACTCAGACACAGTAGCATCGTGAAGCGTTCGCAGCTGAAACACTCTCGGAAACCTCAAAACAAAGGGGTGGCCCATCACTCCAGTTGTCTTCCCAAAATCTAATTCGCCTCCCATTACCAAGTTCCAGCCTTACCAGTGGGAAGAAATAAGATGACACTTGCGATATAAACTTCCATGGGCTTGCATGTGTGACACTAGAAGCATCACATCCATTAGATTGCATCATACTTACTACGAATAACCTTGTGCCACAAAGCATCAGGCTCTAAAGGGAATCTCCATAACCACTTGCCAACCATTGCAATGTTCTTATCAACCATCCTACCAAGGCCCAGGCCACCCTCCTTCTTAGGCGGACACACCTTATCCCAACTCAACAAGTGGTCCTTCTCGTCATCCATGCCCGACCACAAGAACTCCCTCATTAACCTCTCAATTCTGTCGGCCAATGCTATAGGAATTTTAAAGAGTGAAAGAAAGTAAATGGGAATACTATAGAGAGAGGATTGGATAATAGTAATTCTGCCCCCCAAAGAGAAGTATACTCTCTTCCACCCATCGAGCCGCTCTGCCACCTGTTCGATAACAGGTTCCAGAAAGTCTCTGATCATGGATTGCCTCCTAGCGGTACTCCCAATACATAAGTGGCCAATCTTGGATCTGGCATCCTACCAGAGCAGTAAATCCCCCTAAGCCCTAAGAGCACCTGATCCACATTAATACCCGCCATACTACACTTACCCAAATTCACCTTCATCCTTGAGATCAGCTCAAAAAATTTGCAAAACAATGAGGACATTCTTGAGATTGTCTTCATCCGGCACCAAGAATAATATTGTATCATGTGCGAACTGCAAGTGTGTAACATGCACCCCGTCACTACCCACCCTGAACCCCTCAATCAATCCCACATCAACACCTCGTTCCAGCATTCTACTCAATACATCCACCACAAGAGTGAGCAAGAAGGGAGACAATGAATCCTTTTGTCTCAGCCCCCTAGACGATGAGAACCAATCTCTAGGAGCCCCATTGACCAAAACTGCGAAGTGAGCATTCTTAAGACACCCCCGAATCCACCGCATCCACTGCCCAAAACCCTTCTCAAGTAAGACCATATCAAGAAACCGCCAGCTCACTCTATCGTAGGCCTTCACGAAATCCAATTTAAAAACCACCCCTTTATGCCTTCCATGCCTAGCGTCGTCCACCACCTCATTGCTACCAAAAATTTGTCGCTCCCCCACAAAAGCACTCTGTGATTTGGAAATTGTAAGTGGCAGCAGCTCTGCAAGTCGCACAGAAAAGACTTTGGGTATGATCCTATACACACTGAAAATAAGGCTAATTGGGCGAAAATCTCTTGCCCGAATAGAACGGTCTTTCTTCGGCACTAAAGTGATGAAGTTGGAATTCACACTTCTTCCCAGCACCCCCTGGTCGTAGAACTCATCAAAAACTCCCATAAGGTCCCCTGTGATAGCCTCCCAACAGTCTTGAAAGAATGCCATTGTGAACCCATCCGCCCAGGTACCTTCTCCCTCTCCATACTAAACACCACTGTCTTCACGTCCTCCTCCCCGAAAGGACGTTCCAGCCATGCCCCTGAATGTGGAGGGATTGGACTCCAAGACAACCCATCAATGCGAGGCCGCTCTAACACTTCCTCAGAGAACAAAGTTTTGTAGAAAAACAAATGCAACTCAACAGGGAGGGAAATCCCACAAAACACCCACGCATTCTACTCTAAGCAAATGCACCATAATATGGCTAAGTGGGCATTGCACCACATGGCATCCTCTTCTCCTTCTCCCACCCAAACCCCACAAATTGCATTAGCATAAACTCCAACACACTGAAAGCACACACCCATGACTCCTCATAAAACCCAAACAACCGACTCCAAAGATTCTTAGCCATATCACATCACAAAACAAAATGTGTCGCCGCTTCACGGCAAAGCACGCGGATACTTGATGAAATAGCTAACCACAGCCTCCACTGTTTGTGCAAGTTGTTTGTGTTTATTTTATCCAACACTAGAGACTAAAGTCCACATAAAGGTTCATACCTTAAGAGGAAATTTTGCCTTCCAGAGTGAGTTGGCACTAAAAAAAGGTGGATGTGGCGTTCCTAAACGCTCAAGGAAGGGCTTGTTTAAAAAACTCTCCGGAAGAATCCCCAATCCACCACCTTGAGTCATCACTACCAACGAAGTAAATATTCTCCAAGATGCCAAGCAATGAAGCAATATCCTCCATCTCCCAGAGGCACTCTCCGCAAGATCCCATGTAAGTGTGAAATAGAACGTTTAGACCGAAGCATCATGAAGAGTAAAGAGCTGAAACAACATAGGAAATTGTGCACACAATGGCTCCCCACCTCACCAACATCTTCCTAAAACCTAATTCTTCAACGATTTCCAAAACCTAATTCTTCAATCATTGCCCCAAATTAAGGCTCAATGGCACCAAATAATTAGACTATTTAGTAAGTTGTGCTTATATATTGGAGGTATTGTAGAGTTTGCCATGCTATAACATGTCAGGGTACCTCACTGATAATTTTCCTACTAATATAAGAACCGTCACCTTATTGTTGTATGATGGAGATAGGCATAATCCACCATTCAACTTAAGAGTACCAAATGGATTATACCCACAGTCCCAAATCGTATGCCTGTGTCAGCTTCAAAATTAAGGCATAGTAAAACTACTTTGGCATCTTACACCTTGCATGGTTGTTCTCATTACATAAGACAAAGAATTTCATTCAAAGAAGAAATAAAAAGAATTGAAGGAAAAGATCTTTGAAAATATTCGGGGGGGAAAAAAAAACACACTTAAATTATTATCTGTGAATTTGGTTTGAACATTAAACAAGAAAAGCAAGCGATCATCTAACACACTTCCTCAAAGAACAATAGAAAACAATAGCACTTATTGAAATGCTAGATGAAGCCCAAGACCAAGATATGAAATCTTAAGATGCCAACCCACCAAGCTCAAGAATATAATGGTCGCTAACACGACGATAGACAAACAAAAAACTTGATCACTCATGAGAATTGAATTGAAAATATTTTAAATGTCTTGAAGAAAATATAGAGAACATTGAAACGTACGAGTATAGGAGAATGAACAACTTAAATTCACAAGGGGGGAAAAAAATCAATATGTGATCCACTACCCATAGTGGTATTAAAAGACAGCATTACCTCATCCATGCTAGGATTTACTACAAATTTTCCATCAATCCTCCCAATACGTATCACTCCAATAGGGCCACCCCAAGGTATATCTGATATCATCAAGGCAGCAGATGTTGCATTGGCTGCCATCACATCAGGATCTTGTTCCCCATCAGAAGAAAGAACACTTGCCATTACCTGTGAGAAGGGTAATGTTCCTCATAACGTAAAGGAGCAGAAGTAGCGTAAAAAACAATGGTTTAGATAATGTAGAAGGCAGCAACTCTATACCTGAACATCGTGATAGAAACCGGCAGGAAACAAGGGTCTTATGGGTCTATCAATGATACGACCAACAAGAAGTTCGCGTTCTTTCGGAGCACCCTCCCTGCGCATAAATGTGTTTGGAATCACACCTTGAGCATACTGCTTCTCCTGATAATCAACCTGTAACAAAGAGGCCCATCGATTCCCAAATCTTGTCAATCAAATCAGAAGATTGCCACCCAAAAAACCCTTTCTTTATTTAGTGAAAAGGCTAAAGCCTTGCTTTTATTTCTGATATCAAAACATTTCCACAACAGCAGAAAGGGGCCGCCCCATTTGCTACACTCTTAACATGGGAGAACATAGCACAACTATAAAACTACTCCCTCCGTCCCATGTCCCATATCCCATGAAAATCTTTACACTTTGACTTACACAGTATCCAAGCCAACACTTTGACCATAAATAATTGTAGTTTCACTATATCTTGAGATTACTATTTAGGAAAATTCACGAATTGTGTTTTTAATTTGTACTCCCTCCGTCCTTGAATAATCTTTCAGTTGCTTTATGCACACATACCAAGGATGAGGCAAAATTACTCTCTACCCCTTATATAAAGTGAAA
>BSSO01005774.1:0-12730 GCA_030267885.1 Mesembryanthemum crystallinum | reverse complement strand
AGTTGGGATTGTGAAATTGGTGGTTTGGAGAAATTTTGGAGTTGTGGACTTGTGGTGTTGAAGTTGATTTGTGGTGTAAAATGTGTTAGTTTTTTTCCAGGTTATTTGGGAGGCAGAATGTTGAATGCATTCTGCCTTGGCAAGTAGTTACCTAAAAACGCCACTCACAGTGGCGTATTCAGCTAAATCGCCAATACGCTTGGCGTATTTGCTCCGTAAACCGCCAATCCAGATGGCTTATTTGTACCCTAAAACGCCATCCCCATTGGCGTATTACACATGTAATACGTCAATCAGGTTGGCGTATTATGCTGGTTAATACGCCCCCTTTATTGGCGTATCTATTAAACCGCCAATTCTATTGGCGTTTCACCTCCGTTACAACTCCGTCCTCCAGCGGATGACGTGGACAACAGTTTGGGAAATAAGTTTGAAAGGGTCACAATTTGGTAATTATTTTATATTTAAATAATATTCCCGGAAATCGCTCCTTTTTCTATTTCAAAACCCAATATGACACATCAATATGTTGTCCAGCCCTTATACAAATATTGGTCCATATCACATTATTCAAGCGAAATTTGAAATATCAAACGACAAACAAATTTCCACAGAATAATTTACAACATCTTTTGAACTTGCGTTACTTCAGTTTCTTCGCTAGTCTTCTTCTGATGACAATTTTTCGTACCGTATGTTTTTTTCTCCATATAATGAATCTAACTTCTCCATATAATGAATCGTACATAGTGTTTTGTTTTAATACATTTTTATAGAGCTTTGCTTAGTTTGTTGAATGCCTTTGGCCCCCCTCCCCTCCCACCAAAAAAAAAAGAAAAGAAAATTCACATGTGACAGTGTACTTAAGTTTGGAGAATTGTTTGGAGAATTGACAGGTGATAACGTGTACTCCTTGCAGTTATTGTTGTGATTTACTGATTTATACCCATCAAGCTTAGACCATGTTTATCAATGGCTCCCGTAACTTCCCAAACTCCCACTATTCATAGTATCACCTCGTACATAACTCTCTTCCTCAATCCAAACTCTCATATCTCTAATATCTATAAGTTACCATAACTCCCTAAAAAGTAGTTACATGGACCCCACCTATCAACTCACATTATATTAATACTTTATCAACTCGTTATATTTTTCATCTTTGTTTTCAATGTAAAATTTCGGAATATGATAGTTTCTTTAATAAAATATGAATACGGTAAATTTTTTTCGCTAATATTTCAGGAATAATTTTATTTTCGGGATATAAAAAGTCAAAAATAAATGTTTTAGAGTATATATTTGTAATTAAAATTTCAATGAACAATTAAAACGCAATTTATTTAATTTAAAGATTGCAATACTTTATAAATAAGATTGCATTACAGAAATGGAAATACCAATAAATTGACAAATAGAAAAGCTGAAATATAAATAAGTGAAAGTACATAAAGATTTATTCGTCATGTTGGGCATCAAGTCCTGTTGGTCATCAAGTCCAAACTTTTACAAGATAATCTCCAAGATTATAACTGCTAGGTTGCATATGGTCATTGATTCTATTATCAGTAGCAGTCAGTCTGCCTTTGTACCTGGTAGATTGATTTGTGATAATATACTATTGGCTCATGAGCTGGTGAAGGGGTACAACAGGAAGCATATTTCCCCTATACTTATGATCAAGGCTGCCCTCCAAAAAGCTTATGATTCAATAGAGTGGCCCTTTCTCAAACAAGCCTTATGTAAACTAGGTTTCCTTGTAAGATTCATCAGCTGGGTTATGGCTTGTATTACATCTGTCTCATACACTATAACATAAATAGTGAGCTTACTACCTCTTTTCCAGCAAAGAAAGGGCTCAGACAAGGGGACCCCATGTCCCCTGTCCTCTTCACTGTTGTTATGGAATGCTTACATAGATACTTATTGGCTACACTCCAAGACAATCTTGACTACAATTTCCACCCCAAATGCCAGAAGTTAGGTGTCACTCATCTTTGCTTTGCTGACGACCTCCTTTTGTTTGCTAGAGGAGACCTTACATCTACTATGCTCCTCCATGAGAAATTCCTCAAGTTCTCAACAGCCTCTGGGCTAAAAGCAAATTTGGCTAAAAGCCAAGTCTACTTTGGAGGAGTACACATGAATGATAAACAGAAAATCTTGGTTACTCTCAATTACTCTACTAGTACTCTGCCAGTAAGATACCTAGGAGTACCATTATCCACAAAAAGCTCACAATTGATCAGTGCAGACCCCTTGTTGATAAAATGACAGCTAGAATCAAGTGCTGGACTGCAAAATTTCTCTCATTTGTTGGTAGATTACAGTTCATAAAGTCTGTTCTTTTTGGGATCTAATCCTATTGGTCCCAGCTCTTCATCTTCCACAAAAAGTGCTGAAACTAATAGAAGCTGTGTGCAGAACATACCTATGGTCAGGGGATTATATCATTTCAAAGAAAGCTCTAATAGCTTGGGACAAAGTTTGTCTCCCAAAGGGTGCTGGTTGAATAAATTTGATTAATCTGAAGATTTGGAATCAAGCTGCAATTTGTAAGCTGCTATGGGCTCTTAGCATGAAAAAAGACAAACTCTGGATCACCTGGATCATGAGGAAACATCACAATTTGGTGAGCAACTGAAATTCTGTTATTCAGAAGGAGAAATTTATCATTAAAAAGGCATACATCTCCATCAGGAGGCAAGTTGAGAATGTTGATTAGAAAAACCTGGTATGCAACAACCTAGCTCCCCCTAGAGTCACCTTTATTCTCTGGCTCACACTGCACAAAAAAACTCAGAACCAGAGATAAACTTATTGCCTGGGGTGTGAACTGCCCTGCTATTTGTGGTTTGTCCCAACAAGAAGATGAAGATATTCAGCATCTATTCTTCACTTGGTGTGTCTCTAAAAGTATTTGGGAGCATATATTACACTGGCTGAAATGGAAGAAACCAGCTACTAACTGGAACCAGGAATATATGTGGGTTCTGCAGCACTCAAAAGGGAAGTCAACAAAAGCAAA
Organism: Mesembryanthemum crystallinum; assembly: GCA_030267885.1. Taxonomy (NCBI): domain Eukaryota; kingdom Viridiplantae; phylum Streptophyta; class Magnoliopsida; order Caryophyllales; family Aizoaceae; genus Mesembryanthemum; species Mesembryanthemum crystallinum. The sequence goes on along the minus strand of BSSO01005774.1, from coordinate 9,702 downwards.
ATGCCTAAAAATGGCCTTTGCCATTACTGTGCACACCTTATGGATGGAGAGGAACCTGAGAACATTCCAAAACAAGAGCACTAGCCAACAATCACTCTGCCATTTCATCAAATATCAAGTCTGCACTAGAGCTCAAGTGGAGAAGAAAATTGCGGCTTATGTAGATAGTATTGATCTTGTGTAACTACCCCTAAGCACATGAAGTGTGGAGATGGTAGAGACCCTTCCTCGAAGGTGAGCTACCACTTCCTACTGATGCTACTATAAAGGGTGTAGCATGTTGACTTCTGGTTTTTTGATTTTCTGCTATGTAATGACTATCCAATTTGGTGATTAATAAAATTTCATTAATTACCAAAAAAAAAAAAAAGGATAATAACAAGTGCTTATCAACTCCTAGTATTTATTAATACAAAAATGAAAAACTACAATACAAAATAAGGCAGATGTGCAAAACCAATATCACACTACTACTGAAGAGCCAACTACTCGGTCACAAAAGGAGCTTTGGTCTATAGATGGAGTACCTTATAAGTAGGGCCACAACTACAAGGCAAAGGAATGTCACAACACATCCCTCTATTCTCTAATAGCCGCGCCATTGTTGCAATGCAGTCCTATAGCAGATTGGATTCAGTTCCCTGGCCATATTCCATATTTTCAGAATGGATTTTTTGCGGGGAACCACCTTATATATAGGTGTTTTTGTAAACTCCCCCCTTATAAAATGTTTATGGTGGGGAACCACCTTATAAAAAACTTTCGCCCTGAGAGTCCCACCTTACTCAAGATTTCGGTCAAAAAAATTTTAATTGTCCCCGTTTTATCCTCATGTGCAAGTCACGTACCTTTAAATTGTGCTTAAAGGGGGAGTGTGAGGATGATTATGACAGTGATGATGAATGAATATGATGAACATTGTGATTGTGGGCCAAAAGGAGAGGGGGAATCAAGTAAAGTCCAGGGGTAAAATGGGAAAAAATACAATTTGTTTGACCGGAATCTTGGGTAAGGTGGGACTTTCAGGACAAAAATTTTTTTATAAGGTGATTCCCCACCATAAACGTTTTATAAGGGGGGAGTTTACCAAAACACCTATATATAAGGTGGTTCCCCACAAAAAATCCTTTCAGAATCCACGATTGTCATCAAGCACACTTCAGTGGGTGCCGCATAACACAAGCTTCCTCACTAATGCCATTCCAGCTTTACAGCCAAAGGAGAATGAGCCATATTAATGTGGTGGAGTATTAAACTGCAAATTAGTGGTGGAGCATCAAAGAAGTTCAAGCTAGAAATTCAAAAATGTCATTTCACAAACTAGCATTGAAGAAGGTATGAACTTGTGAATTTAAATACAACCATTCAGAATATACATTTTTCTACAGTTTCTGCATAAAAAAACTCAGCTAAGAGAGAGTAAAGATGCCACTAGTAATAAGAGTTGTAATCTGTTTTAAGTTCACCTTTGAAACCATTTTAACAAACTAAAACATTTTGATGGTTCTTCATACTTTTCCTCGGCCTAAACAATGCAATGCTTACAAAATTGAAAGCTAGACTACAGTACTAGTAAATGGGAGAAAACCTTAAAAAGATCATAGCAAGTGATTTGCGTCCAATTTGGGTTCGAGTTTGTGGAGGCAAGGGGGTTCAGTTAATCTTTACAACAACTAACGAATGGTATCAAAACCATAGTAAAAGTGTATTGCAAGAATCAAGTGGCCAGTCACAATGTCTGGAAAATCAATTGTAGATGTTGGACCTAAAAAATGCTCAGAGCAAACAGAGAGATAGAAATCAAATGTAGACGTTGGACCTAGAAATTAAAGTTTGAATCAACCAAAAAGCAGAGTGTAATCACAAGTTGGATTGTTTAACACACTCACTAGAGTAGAAAGGAAAAGAGTTGTCAAAAACCATAATTGTCCTTTATTATTCCTGCTACGTTCTAGGAAAAATTCAAGGTAAGAGAATACATCATATAGTAACATCAACTCAATACACACATCTATTGAATCTAACTATTTAAAGATCCTACTAGAACTAGCCCATATAGGGTACTGCAACCGAGCAAGGTATTCAATCTGTCGTACACTTTGTTGCTCAGTTAGTTGCTTCTGTTTAAAATCTTTCTATGGTTTCTCTTTCTCGATATAGTGTAAATAGTAGCTGCAAACAGAAAGCATGAACGCTAGTCTTACTTAGGCCTGCAACCTTTGAACCTGCTGCTAGCTGCAAAGCAACCTCTGAATCCCAACAACCCAGCTGCCCTAGACTCAGAGTAACCAACCGACCCATATTCCTCAACCAATTAGTTCATCCAGATAAACTAGCAACAAAGACGTGATCTTGGACGTATTCCATTTCTGTTTGATATATGATGAATGAACGATGCTCCAAAAGTCTGTAAAGTGATGAAAAAAAAGATATTAATCAAAAAAAAAAAAAAAAGGAAGAGAAAACCTTCAAGACAAAGAACATCTGCACTATTCACTACTAAAATAGGGAATCTAATTTCTCAATAAGATCAACTACAAAGATTATTTTCTATTTAAGCACAGCGAACAAGTTTTGTGCAGGCCACTGGCTATGTAATGTAACCTCCTCTGTCTGGTCAGATAAAGGCATAGTTAAAGTAAAAGCAAGATGAAGCACAATTTATTTAGTTTGGGAATGCGAGGAACTCTAACTGTTGAAGCTTACATATGATTGTATATTAGTAGCAGAATTGTCGTTGATTTCATTTAAGTAAGTATTAAACTCTAAAAAAGCAAAGATTTGAACTGTCAAATCAAACCATTTCAATTAGTGTTAGATTATTTAGAATTTCAAAAATATCAACTTCATGGAGGCTGTAAAGTGACTTGATCTAAATAAAAATCTGTATAACAGGACTAATTCACTATCAACAAAAAACAAATCATCTGATAAACAGCCTGTCAAGTAACTGAGGCACACTATACTAAAGCCATTCCAGGTTTGCTCCTAATAATTGCATGGAAAAGTTTAAATGGCTGATAGGTAAAAAGAGAATACCAGTAGTAGTATCAAGAGCCAAGTAAGTGTTTTCAAGAACAAAAACTATTAGAATGGAAGAAAAAACTTTACCCCTATTCCTGTAGGCAATTACTCCCAAGCTGGCACTGGGATTAAACACCAGCCCAGACAGATAAATGAGCGCAAGATGGAACGGAGATGCTAAACCCCTCTTCAGAGTTTAGACTTCAAGTAGCTAGCACAAACTTGACTCCAAGAGTGGATACACACACACTGGTACAGAGAAAAGTAGAAAATGAGATCAGTTTGAGAAAATGCTTAGCAATATGTCATGGAAGCTTCCGTAATGACTGCATTAGTAATTAAATTAGTATCAAAATGCCACTTAAAGTCCTCATCCAGCAGAAATAGCAGTTTAACAATTCGGTTTTGCTCCTCTTGGACTGGATTGCTCATCAATATTGTTAAGATTCAAAGAAAGAGGGAAAGAGGATTAGCTTAAAGACAAAGGACAAACTAACACAAGTCATATTAACTTGTATCTATTGATATTGGTAAGATTCAAAGTCAATGCATAAGTGGAGAGGCAACTATAAGGACAACGCTAATCTGGAGGTCTAAGTGTAATAAGGAGATTGAGTCAATTAGTTGAAGAAGTTATAGTTAAATTTCATAAATTAGTCATAAAAACAAACCTACTAATATTAAGAGTTGAATGATTCCGAGTCTGCTATTATTGTTTACTAGCTCCAATTCTAAGTACTATAGGACAAACACATTTCCCACCTTTCTTTGAGCATAATATCGCAGGAAGTGGAGTGGGTTCAAGAGTCAATTACATAGAATATGGATAAAGAAGAAAAAAGCTGTGAAAATGGAATAACAGAGTTACATTTCAAAAAAGAAAAAAGGAAAGTAAGAAACAAAAGAAGGAAATATAATCAGGTGGGAGATGGACTACAAACAGATTGCTTATCCCCTAATACAACTCAGTCTGACTGTTTTTGATTAAGGATGGGCAAACTGTTTGCATCATAGTGAAAACTGCAGCAGTTAAGAAATTGCTGGGGAATCCACGAGTGCACTATGAGAGTCTGAAGTTACAATGGTAATACCTGTAAAGCGACCTTGTAAAGCAGAATAAGCACAAGAACAATATACCAGATCAACTAATCATCCATCTTCTACTTCACTTGCTTGTTATTGAACGAATGGGAGATTAACGAAGATTACTTGTGTTCATAAATAAACAATGGGAGAGCATATTTGTTTCTTCTTCGTTGAAGGGTACATCTTGAAGATGCTCGTGATGGAAATTTCATTCTACTTGATTCCGAATATCACTTAAAAGTCGAGAATCTAAAGTTGTTGATAAAAGGAAAGTGCTGGGGTCTTCAGATCCCATGATAGCAAATGGATCTTAAGTTTTCAACAATGGATGGGAAACACTGATATCCTTCATGCTGAGCTGTGGGCTATTTCACTTGGTCTGAAGCTGGCATTAGAGAAAGGATGGAGAAAAGTCATTTTTGAAACTGATTCTCAACTTGCTGCTAATCTACTCAACAAAGGAACTGTGGGAAAAAGGCATTTATGCTAACCTCCTCAAATCTTGCAGGGAACAAATGAAGGAGATACAGGAAGTCAAGGTCCAACTTGTCTTCAGGGAATGTAACTCAGTGGCTGACATAATTGCTAAGGAAGCAGCTTCTGAAGGAAGCACTTTTAGGTCGTTAACTAATGATTATAATATCAAACTGAATTGTATTGAAGCCTGGAGGGCTGGTTTTTTGGGGTTGCAACCTCTCGCTTTTGTAATAACTCTATTATGTCTTAAGCTAATTTAAAGCCCTTTTGGTACCACAAAAAAAAAAAAAAANAAAAAAAAAAGGAAAGACACTGGAAATCTTTGAGACAGGCAAGTCAATGGAAAACTACTTAGATTCACTTTTAGATGAGCGTATATCCCGATAGAAATATCCAACAGCAATCAAAAGTGTTAAGTACTAAGTCCAGGTGTTACACAAATGAAAACGGATCAATTAAGGACACAAAATTTTTCTTAAAACAGACATCAATAACTTTGGAAGCTTGAAGATATATAAACTTCTCAAAGTTATATATGTTGTCTTGTCAAGAAAAGAGAAATGACAATTAGAATCCAAATAAAACTAATTAATTGCAAGCCAACGAAAGTAGTGAAAGAGAAGAAAGTCCAAAAGAGGTGGGTAGAGATTCTAGCTATAACGAAATTTACCTGTTTATTATGAACAACTTCCAATCAGAGCAAATTCGAGTGTTGGGAATGTGTGCATCATTCTGCCAATCCTCTCCGTTTGGGTTTCATGAGACATTTGTGGTAATTGTAGTGTGAGGTATGTGTTGAATTTTGGGCCAGTCCTCTCCGTCGGGGCTATAGCATCTTTGCTCTAGGATCGGAGGACAACCTAGTATGTCAAGTTTCCTGAGGGAAGTGAGAGTCCGCATTGCGTCTGGCAGTGATTCCATTTTGGGTTGCCTAATTTCAAGGAATTGGAGAGAGGAGAAGCAGCCAGGAGAGCCTATCCACTCTGGTAGCCCTTCTAATGGACACCAAAGAATCTCGAGGGACTGGAGGCATCTCAGGTGCCGTATTCCCTTAGGCAGCTTCACCATCTTTGGCAAACAATCTAACTTCAAGGAACAGAGGGTGTGACCAAAGGATATCCAAGGCGTACCAATACCAATACTGATACCAGTACCATCCTCCTCCCCTTCTTCCTCTTCAGCGAACGTCAATTCTCTGAGATCTTGTAATTCGAGCGACTCCAAGGCGGTGAGATGCTCCAAGCCTCCCACACTCTTCAATTTGGGGCAAGTTAGAATGGACAGGAATCGGAGGGAAGACGAGCAGCTGCACAACACCTCCTCAAATACTCCTCCTAACATACTCTCCATCTCACCATCCAGCTGTATTCTTATCTCAGTAAGACAACACAAGTCACATATTGCCAAGGATTTGAGAGAGTCCACATCAAATACCTTCAATTTGTTTAATTTGGGACCATGTCTGTGACTTCCACAATCCGACAATGACGATGATGATTCCCCTGAATGTAATGGGTAAGAAGAGGTTATTGAAGAAGATGATTCCCAAGTACTATTCCATAAATTTTCATCTGTTTTTCTCATTTCTATTTGCAGCCTTTCGTTGACACAACCTAACAATAGGTCTTCCAACATGGGACAGTGAGGGATAGATGTTAGGTTGGGACAGTTTACTATTTCTAATTTAGAGAGACGGGGAAACCATGGAAATACTCGTACAGGTTGGTTGCTACTGCTGCTGCTATCTACCCTCCCTCTCCACCATCTTCAACTTATGCAAATCAGTTAACTCCAGCTCTTCAAGGGAAGGGAAGAATGGTAATTCTACGTCTATTGATGCTGCTCCATAACTAGGGCTACTACTACTGCTACTTATTTTATTATTATTATTATTATTATTATTATTATTATTATTATTATTATTATTATTATTATTATTATTATTCTCCATGTACTCCAAATTGCTTAATTCCAAAAGGGTAATGGATTTGAGATTATGCAGTTTACATAGCCATGACAACTCCTTCAACCCTTCACAATTGCGAAGAGTTATCTTTACTAGATTCCGGAGAGCAGTTGCCAACTTATCGTCTCCTGCCCACTTCGGTAATCTCTCACCACGGTAATTCGCTAAACTCCACACTCTAAGATTACAATGAGGCTGCAAGTACTCCAGCAATGCTTCCTGTTCTTGTACTCTTTCTTCGCAATATCCATCAAGATTACGTGGCCACACTATGCCAATACCATTAAGATGTTCCTTGTTCCTCAGATATCCAACTCCTTCCCCATGCTTTTCCTTGTTAATTCTATAATTCTTGCTGATCTTAACATCGAGACGTCCCTTGAGGCCAGGTTCCTCAGAGGTCCAAGGTCTTCTATCTCTCCAACACCTTGCTTCAAACTTGAAATTCTCCCCGCCAATATGAACATAGGTAGCATGAAAAGAGAAGTCAGCTTTCCCATGCCTCGAGGCATGTATGTCAAGTCGAAGCAACCACTTATATCCACCACTCTAAGATTAACCAACTTGCTCAAATCTTTTGGCAACACTCTTAATTTCAAGCAATTCGTTAAAAGTAAAGTTTGCAGATTCTGCAGTTTTGTAACAGATTCAGGCAGAAACATAAGCTGATAATTGTTACTTAGATCAAGATACCTCAGATGCATCATTCCACCTATAGTATCCAGCAAACTATGAATTCCAAAAGAATTCAAACTTAGTACACGGAGGCACATCAAGTTTGCTAATATTGCCTCCGCAATAAAATCAAGAGGTCTCCCTAAATTGCAGCTCAACTCGTAATTACCTCGAGAAAGATATGTTCGAATCTTAGCCTTAGTGAAAAAGCTCTTGGTACAAATGCTGGAATCAATATGTAAATGGCGGATGGTTTCACCCAAGCTGTTCATGGTAGTAAAATTTGCCGCACTAGTACAAATCTCCTTTCTGGCAACTTCTTGAGCAACATCATGCATCAAGTCATGTATTTTGCATGAGACAATCTTTCCGAATTCATCCTTTTCTATATTCTGGAAAAAGCATCTCCTCGACAAAATCGAAAAATATTCTGCTGCGGCATCTTCAATGCTCTGCCCTAAATCCAACGGCTCGATGTACCCTTGTGCCATCCACAATCTAATCAACATATCTCGCTCAATGACGAAATCCTTTGGGAAGAGTGCACAGTATCTGAAGCATCTCTTTAACGAAGGGCCAAGATGGTGGTAACTAAATTTCAATAAATGCATAATGTCATTATCACCTTTTGCTATTTCAGATAAACCATAATTTTCAAAGGATCGCCACTTTTGTTCATCTTGGCCAAATAAAAGGCTTCCTATCACTTTTATAGCAAGAGGAACATTGGCACACTTTCTTACAATTGCTCTACCGATCGAAACCAAATCTGAGCAGTTGGCTTGTATTTCCCCAGCCGTCACTTCAAACAAGCGCCATGATTTGTCATCTGTCAGACCTTCCAATTCATAAGTAAGCTTACTGTAACTTCCTACGGTTGTAGCCGTCGCTTTGGATCGTGTGGTTACCAAAATCCGACTTCCGCTCTGACCTCCCTTGAAGAATTTCACTAGCTTAAGCCATTCTGTCTGCTTCTCAGTCCAAACATCGTCGAAAACAATGAAGTACTTCTTCCCATCTAGTTTCTCTCGAGTTGCTCAATGTCATAGCAATTGACATTTTGTTCATCCGTTGCTGATTTCAGAATGCTACCAAGAACAGAATCCACAATTAGGTTGCGCTGACCTTCATCATTGACACAAGCCCACAACCTCAATGACTTGAATGCTGTTGCAATCCTTGGGTCATTGAAGACGAGTTGGGCAAGGGTAGTTTTGCCCAAACCTCCGATTCCCACAATAGTGAGAACAGGAATATGCTCTTGAACATTAGGATCAAGCAACATGTCTACAACCCTCTTAGTGTCATCCTCCCTCCCAATAATGTCAGTCTGATATACATAAGAACACGTCATCTCTCGCCTCTGCCTGATAGGTTGGTTGTCAACCTTAAAGCAAAACTGACTAACATCTTTGGCAATCCCATTTAAGTTCTCCCTGATCTGCTTAATGTCTCGAGACATATTATAAGCAACAGACCACTTGTTAAAACGAGAAAATAAGCGGTGTACCTTTTTGGAGACTCTACGTAGGCCTTTGCCCTTGGTGAGCTGACTCTGCTTCTCTAGTGCAGCCACAGTAGCAAACTCATCGACCAAATCATCAGCATCAAGTAAAGCATATTTGAGGTTTTGGATCAAGTCTAGCTCTTGATGGTTCAGCACTCCCTTGGCGTCCGCATCTAGGAGCACAGACTGGATGGTTTGGATGGTTTTCTTGAGCTTCTCGAGTTCGGATTCGCATCGGAACCTGGAGAACAGCTCTTTAAGATCTGAACATTGAAGTGCAGTAAGGATAGTTTGAGCATTAGCAAATGCTAGACCTGCAGCTTCCATGGTGGTGTATTCAGTGAAAAAAACGAGAAAAGATGAGCAGATGTTAAGGTATTTGGTGACTGGTGATTAATAGCAGCAAAACCCACCACTTCTTTCTATGATGAACACCATCAGAGGCTTGCACAAGGTTTTTATGAAATCACGGGGATGATGCAATTTTTTTTTTTATATTCAGTCGACCAATTACAATGAATCTTCCAAGTAGTCAACATATACTCCAAGAACTGTCATTTTTTAACACTGCCAGTCTGCCACTAATGTCCATAATACAAAAGCAAAGAGCAATCAAATAAAGAAAAAAAAAAATGAAGCAAAGAGCAAAGTCACTAAAGAGTGTCTTTACTTTTTTTTTTTGGTTTTAACCAGGTATCCACGGCCGACATTAGTGACAATCCACTCGCCACAGGAGCTCCACTTAAGGTAAAGGGATGGGCAAGGATCTCTTTCCATTCGAAAGGGTTGGGAATCGAACTCACGACCACTTGATTAAGAATGTCTTTACTTTATTGCTAGCATTAGCATTTTAATTTTATAATGAGTCTCGGAGGAGAAAGAAAAAAATGGAGCAGTGCAATTTTTTACGTTATCTCGAGTCAATAGATAGGTACATCAACCTAATTTATGCGGTTTTTTTAATTTA
>BSSO01005773.1:0-12731 GCA_030267885.1 Mesembryanthemum crystallinum | reverse complement strand
ATTTGATTTAGTGCGTGGAGATCCGCACCGTGGTTTTTCCCCTATTGTTGAGAGGGGTTTTCCACGTAAAATTCATTGTGTCCTTATTTAATTTCTCGCACTTAATTTCTCCGTTTATCGTTTATTGTTGTGGTTGTGTTAAATACCGTAATTTTTCCCAACAATTTGTTAAATGGATTATGAAATGTATAAGTAATGCTACTTTTTCTGTTTGTCTTAATGGCTCTCCTCATAGGTACTTCAAAAATGGGAGAGGAGTAAGGCAGGGGGATCCACTCTCACCATACTTGTTTGTCATTGGGATGGAGTACTTCACAAGGATGATGAAGAGAATGAGAAAGCAGTAGTAATTCCACTCTCACCCTCAGTGTTCAAGGCTGAATCTATGTCAGTTATCATTTGTTGATGATCTACTGATATTTACAAGAGGTGATAGAAGCTCTGTCATGGCTGCAACCCAATGTCTCTTGAGTTTGGGGGATATATCTAGCCTGAAGCCCAATCACCAAAAAAATCTAGTGTTTATTTTGGTGGGGTTAAAGATGACATAAAACATCAAATTCTGGAGGATACTGGTTTTAGTGAAGGAGTTCTATCTTTCAGATATTTGGGTGTACCTCTCAACAACTCCAGACTCACTAGTAGCATGTGCTGGCCTCTCTTTGATAAGGTCAAGCACAAACTGATGCAATGGAGTAATCTTCTATTATCACATGCTGGGAAGTTGCAGTTGCTCACAAGTGTTATTTTTGGCATACAAATGTATTGGTGTGACATTTTTCTACTGCCTAAAAATGTGATATATGAGCTTGATAAGCTGTGCAGAAAGTTTTATTGGGGTGATAAAGATAATGGCAGGGGAATGCATTTGAATATTGGCATAAGATATGTAGACCTAAGGGAGAGGGAGGGCTTGGTATCAAAGAGACCCTCAACTGGAATAAAGCTATGATGGTGAAATGGGTGTGGAAATCTGAAACTCAACAACACTCTCTGTGGAGTAAATGGGTGAGCAAATATCATCTGCAACACTACAATATATGGGATTACAGGCAGAAGCAGAATGATTCTACATTTTGGAAAGGTGTTATTAGAACAAGAGATATGATTCTTCAAAAGCAGGGGAGTGTAGACATGGCAAAAACTTTCCTACATCAGTGCACCAAGGGGGGAAAGTTCAATCTAGGGAGTAACTAGAGATATAAGAACCTGGTTTGGGAGGATACAACATTACCAAGGCACAAAATCACCTTATGGATGACACTTCAGAATAGACTGCCCACACTAAACAAACTGAAAAATAGAGGATTTGCTATACCTAACATATGCTCTTTGTGTCAGAATGCTAAAGAAGATCATGCTCATCTCTTTTTCAAATGTCCTTTTAGTACCCAGGTCTGGAGACAGGTGTTGAATTGGATGGGTATTAAAAGGCAAGCCATGGTAATCAAGAGAGAGGCTACTTGGTTTTGCAAGAAAATAAGAGGGAAGCACATAATCAAAAGGTGGAAAAGAGCCACTTTTGCAGCTGCTGTGGCTGAATTGTGGAAAGAAAGAAACTACATCATCTTCAGAGGCCAACTAAGAGGAGTTCAGCATGTGGTAGATTATATCAAGTATAGTGTTTGCATTAGAATTATGAATAGAGATCCTAATATAGGTGATGTCCTCATGTAGTTTATTTTGGATATCTTAGATGTGGTGAGTTTGTGAGCTAGCAGGCTATACCCTGGTATTGTATTGCACCTATGATTTTCTACCCCAAGTGGACGAATAAAATAAGTAGACCAGTTCCTTCAAAAAAAAAACATAAAAATTACAAGAAAATAATAATAATAATAGTCTTTGCTGGAGAACACGGGATCTGGATCTTCTTACTTTTTATACCTTAATGTTGATGGAGGACAAATTATCAATTTGTTGAGTAAGGTTCACAAATAATACCAAATTGGTCAATAGGGAATATAGCATGTGTGATAAATTAAACTAAGGGAGAATACATTATTCTGTGACAGAAAAGGAAAATATATACTCCATCTGTTTCAAAATAACTGTCGCTTTAACAAACTTTTTTTGTCTCAAAATATTTGTCGCTTTACAATCCAATACAACATTAATTGCTCAATTTCCTAATTTCCCCTTTTGATTTATTACTAATTTCACTTTTCATTCACCTAATACCAATTAATGCAAGGGTAGTGGAGTTAAAATAGGTTTAAACTACCTCTATAATAATGTACCAAAAAAAAAAAANAATAGTCTTCTTAATATGTGTGCATTAACCTTAAACGACAGTTATTTTGAGACTGATGGAGTACCATGCCATCTTGACTGTAAGAATCATTCTAAAAAAACATATTTCTAAGGGCTTAGATTATTGATCAATTAATTGAATTGAAGAATTTTTAATTTATCACTCACCAAATAGACAGGATATATGAAAAGGGAAAATGGTGGAATGAACTTCAATAATTTTGCCGAGTAATCCACACTTCTGTACAGCTTCTCGGACCACTAGAATTAGTGACAAAAATCAAAATGTCATATAAACCATAAAGGAGTTCTTAGCTTGCCATAACAATAAGTTAATTCATAACCCAGAAGTTTGCAGTTAGTTTACATATTATTTTATTTCAATTTTACTTGATTGAACTTTCTTAATGATAACCATGGCCTAAACTAAACGTCATTTTACTATTTATACTTTAGAAGCAATACAATCAAAAAGGCCAAAATGCCTGGAAGTCTCAATTATTGCAATAGTTCTAGTACAACTTAGAAAATACAAGAAATTCAACCATGTAATCTATATCTATACTATACTATTAAAACCCGATTTTGGGTTGCCGTATGTCACTTGAAGGAGTACTTTGATATGTGTCGCAATTTTATTGGTTGTCTTTATCTTCCTTATTTGGAAAGAAAAAAAAAATACAATCCAAGAATTGAACCCTAAACCTAGGAGTTACCACTACATGACTATACCACATGCTCTATTGTTTTAAGTTGGTGAAAGATTTACATAAATTTATATTATCTTATCTTACATCCTACAGCACACACAAAAAAAAAAAAAAAAAAGTAAAAAAAATTGAAGAAACGAAAGTGCGCTTCAACTTGCAAGTAGTGAATGAAGAATTAGGAAATAGCTAGTTGAACAATAGTTGTCTTCCCCTCTCTCTTGGTCATCTATCTATACTTAACTATTAAAATCCGGTTAGGGGTTGCAAAGGGTAAGCCCCATAACTTGAACCCATAACCTTATGGTTATTATTATTATTCACATAATCATACCAACTACACTGCTAACTTTTGATTAAAACTATGTTAAAATTGTAATTTGAGGTAACCTTAAGGTTAAAGGTTATAGGTTTATAGGTTCGAGTTCTGTCCCACATCGAACGTCATCATAAGAAATCTATAAATATCAATGTGGAGATGACGAATTGTTTGCATTATAATAATGTTGCCTAGTCCATAGTGGGTTTCAAGTAAATTTTTAATTTAAGAAACCCAAAAAGTTAAAAGGGCTAACGGAGTTCCAAATTTACATTACAATAATGATCCCGGTTTACTAGTTTTTGGTTTTTCACCGGTTTTGATTGGTTCACAATAATTTTGATTGGTTTAACTTCAACGGTGTTTTTGAGTTGAATCGGACTGTGCTATATATATTTGGAATTTGAAAATAAACTTAATCAAATTAAAATATATGGTATAATTGTAAACTATGAATTCACTTTTTTTATGATGAACAAAAATTGGGAATTCAAAATATGATCACATAACCTAGCCTAAAGGATAGTCAACATATTTTTGGATTTAGTAATCTTATATTCTTAATTTTTAATCATTAAAAGTGCATCACTATTACATTGAGAGAGAAAGATGAGCAATTGTCTTCAATATGAAAATTGAGTCATGTCCCAAATCGAAAGTCAGCACGAAAAATCTCTAAATGAAATTTCTAAATAATAATGTTTAGCTGATGAATTGGGATAATATCGTGTAACCTGTAATAGGTTTCAAGTAATTTTTAAAATTTAAGCAGCCAAAAGGTTGTATAGACCAGCCTAAAATGACTAATGGAGTTGAAATTTTACGTTACGCAACTCGCCTCGATTTTGGATTTGGGTTTACACCAACTTTGATGGGTTCACAACGATTTTGATTGGTTTAATTGCAACGATGTTTTGAGTTGAGTCGGATCGGCCTATACATATTTGACGTTTGAGGACATAATCAATTAATTGATTATAATATTGGAAAAAAAAAAGTATTTCAAAACAAAGGATGGGATAACTACGTGTAAAATAATAGTTGAAATTTTTTATGATCGAACAAAAATTAGAAACTGAAAAGATGATTAAATATTCTAAAGGACAATCATCATGTTTAGGGATTAGAAACCATTTATTTATTAATTACTAAAAGTGATTCACTGTTACATGGAGACAGAAAAAGGGGCAATTGTCTTCAGTATGAAAATCGAGTGTTATCCCACATCGAACGTCAGGATAAGGAATCTCTAAATAAAAATCTACAATTAGCAATATGGAGCAGACAAATCAGATGGGTTTTAGGTAATTTTATAATTTAAAAGTCCTAAATGATTATACAGGCTAGCCTAAAATGCTTTATGGAGTTTAAAACTTACATTACACAACTTGGTTCGATTTTCCAATTTCCAGTTTCCATCGGTTTTGATTGGTTTATAGTGATTTTGAAAGGTGTAAACTATGAAGTGAATGTTTTTTATGATGAACAAAAATTAGGAACTAAAAAGTTGATCACATAATCTAAAAGGCAATCATCACATTTTTGGGATTAGCAACCAATTATTTCTTAAATATAAATAAATCACTAAAAGTGTCTTTGTCCCAAATCGAACATCAATATAAGGAATCTTCAAATGCAATCTATAAATAACAATGTGGAGTTAAAGAATCTGGTATGATTTCGCCTAGCCTGTAATGGATTTCAAGTGATTTTTTTTAATATAACCATAGGTCAAACTAAAATGCCTAATAGAGGTAAAAATTTGCATTACACAACTCGACTTGGTTTGCTAGTTTTCAATTTTCCCCAGTTTTCAATTTCCCCCGGTTTTCAATTCCCCACTGTTTTGATTGGTTTTTGTGCAGAGTTAACACCGGGCTATACACATTTGGAATTTAAGGACTTTATCAATATAATTGATTGCAATTTCAAAAAAAAAAAAAAAAGTTGGTTGTAAAACAAAAGATAGTATAAGTGTAAAGTGTAAAGTGTAAATTAGGAACTGAAACTTTTCTAGGATGAACAACAATTGGAAATTTAAAAAATGATCATGTACTCTAAAGGGCTATCATCATGTTTTCAGAATTAGTAACCATTTAGTTACAACAATTAAGCGATCTTAGTAACTAATAATCATTCCATAAAAGCAGTTATAAGGTAACCTTAGTTAATGGTATTCTTGATTTTTTTTTTTCCTCTGCTAGGTATAGCTCCACATCAGCAAGTTTTTAAGAAGTGACATGTGGAACTGGGGAGGGGGGAGGTGTTTGTGTTTATATAGATATAGTATATGAATTGCAAGTTTGCTATTATTAATTTATTAAGTATTTATCATCAATAATTATATTTGGATGTGTCTAAATTTATTGTCATATTTCAATAAGTAAACTCAAAGCGTAGAATAGTCTCTTTGAATTATCAATATTAACTATATATAATGTCATTAACTAAACTCAATACATTAGTGAAAAGTAGAAAACAAAAAGTTTGAAACCGTACGTGCTCCCTGACTAGTTTCTAGTTAAATTAATGATCAAAATCATGATTAATGGATATTAATTATTTTAAATTCTTTGAAAGGATAAGGTGGTGGGAAACTTTATTTGATTCTTTTAAATTTGTAAAAATGTCTCTTAACTTTGCACAAGGTCATAAGTATTTCACTCACCTAAATGCCCAAAAAATTAAGATATTAATTGAGATGTACTATATATGTCACTTATGAATCCAAACCAGTTACACAACTCGATTTGCATCACTTCTATACATACTTTCAAGGAGAACATATAGTCCCAATGTGGGAAAAAGTTATCTCTTATGTGGTTGATTAGGCTCATAATTAACAATAGTATTTTATACACTATAATCTATCAAGGGAATTTCAGTCCATTCCAGCTAGCTAAATTCAGTTCAGTTTAGCTTCTTTTAGTTGAAATAAACACATTCTAACAGTACATTCACTGAGAGATAGATACATCTACTTTATACTTTTAATTAGCAATAAATATTTTTCGTTTTTCATTATGTATCTATATCTATTAATGCATGTGTTTAGCAAACTACTTCACCTTTATAACTCAAATGTTATTCAATGATATATACTAAGACAATACATAGTACTAAGAGATTCACGCATTTGACATTTTAATGACTTTTCAATCCAAGTGTGCGTACTTTGTTTATGTGGATGTCCACATGATTATTTGCATCCAATTTTCCTATATATAATACTCTCTCCGTCCCGTACTTGTGTTGTCAAACCATTTTGGACACAAAGATTAAGGAAAGAAATTGAGCCCAATGTGCCATTGGTAGATAATGATTATAATAAAGGGGTAGTGGGATGAGTAATATGATTATTTAAATGGTAGTGAGATGGAGTGTATTAAAATAGTCAAAAGGTGATAGAGATATTTTTATTTAGATTATAGTGGATGAGGGATATGATTATTTAATTGATAGTGTGGAGGAGAAGGGGGTAATGTAGGAAATTTTGGGAGAAATATGGGGTTTGGCAACATTTGTGCGGGACAAAGACTTGGTGGTTTGACAACGTAAGTGGGGGACGGAAGGAGTATATAATGGATAGATATATGTTATAGTTCTACTAAAGTAATAAGTTTTTTTTTTATTAACAAAAAGTTCTTTTTATTAATGATAAGATTACTTAATTATTAAAAAAATACTACATTCAATAACTCTCTTGTCAGGCCGCCTGATATATCAGGCGAGTACTGTATAAGCAAAAATTAGTACTGTGTAAGTAAAAATCATTACTAGAGTGATAAAGTGATACTAGTATTTTTGATGCTCGATATCAATTTTTAGGTTACCAGTACTATTTTTTGTTTGCCCAATACTATCCGTCTGAAATATCAGGCCGCTTAATATGATATTTTGTGTACTACACTAAAGTAATGAGTTGTGTCATATCGTGTACACAGTACAGTACAAATAAAAATAAATAAATAAATAAAGGAAAAAAGAGTAATGAGCATCATACCGGATGCCATGATTCATCATTCTCGGCATGGCCTATATTTTGATGGTGTTTCTTGTGACTTATCCTCCTGCAGTTTGCACACAATAATCTTACTAGTTTGGTTCAGAAAAAGACACTGAAAGTCATTTTGCTTTCAAAAGAAAATGAGTGTTCTGTGAAGACCCATCTTATATATAAATTTTTTTTTGTGAAAAACCACCTTAAAAAATCGATTTTGTTGGAAACCATATTATAAAAATAAATTCCATTTATGGACCCACACCTTACGCCTAATTTTGGCAAAATTAAAAAGTTTTGTTCCCGTTTTACCCTTACGTTTTATAATAATTATAATTTTAAGGTGAGAAAATAAACTAAACCCATTTTCCATAAGAGTAAAATGGGACAAAACCCTTTTATTTTTCAATGGAATTGGTTTTAGTTATTTTTTTTTTTTTTTTTGGGCTAAAAAAGTACATTTATTACAAAGCATAAGGGTAAAACGGAAAGAAATCCCTTTAATTTGGTCAAAATCAGGTGTAAGGTGGGTTCGTCAAGGGGATTTATTTTTATAAGGTGGTCCCCGACAAAATCAATTTTATAAAGGGTTTTTTCACAAATATTACTATACATAAGGTGGTTTCTCAAAATAAAGAAGAAAAATTTGTCTGAAACCACCTTTTAAAATATGACTTTTTTATGCAGCCACCTTATATAATTTTTTTTTTAACGAAACCACCTTATAAAATTTTTCCGATTAAATCCAGCCACCTTAACCTCTTTTCCGGCGAAAAAGCAAAGTGAATTGACCGAATTACCCTTACATTTTGCCACTTTTGTAAATTAAATGAACCACGTGCAAGTCATATGAGGGTAGTTTGGTCAGTTCACTTTGTTTTTTGGCCGGAAAATAGGTTAAGATGGTTGTACTTGATTCGAATTATTTTATATGGTGGTTTCGATTAAAAAAAATTATATAAGTTGGCTGCATGAAAAAGTCATATTTTATAAGGTGGTTTCTGACAAATTTTTCAAAAAAAAAAAAACCTAAGAAGAATGAGAAACTGAATATAAGTATAATAGTGTAGCTTACATTCCATGATACGGCACCAAAATTGCAGTATGCACTAGATGTCCCACTAGAGTGTTTAGGCTTTGGTTATCTGAGAAGCTCCCATGTCCACTGCAAAGTTCATATATCAAGTAAGCATGAACATATTCATAACGTACAATTCATGACAACAAATTGTGTCCAAGGTATCATACTTGACCATTAGAAATTGTTCTTGCCTCATTTTGCCATGAAATGATGACCAAGTAAAATTTCAATTATTATTGTTATCTCTATTTCTATCACCAGACCCCTGCCTTAAAGGGGATTCGACTCACTTCGTCTTACTTGCAATTATTAGAGGTTGTTCCTTCAAAGATTAAGGATTTGTTCATTTCACCTTATCCAATCCCATTTCAGGTCGTTCAGTTCAGTTCAGTTCACGTCGTTCAGTTTAGTTCAATTTAGTTCAAGTCGTTCATTTCAGTTCAGGTCGTTCAGTTCAGGATATACACTTTTTCACTCACATATTACTATTCATTCAATTGAGTTCAGTTCAGTTCAGGTCGTTCAGTTCAATTCAGGTCATTCAATTCAATTCAGTTCAGTTCAGGTGATTTAGTTCAGTTCAGGTCGTTCAGTTTCAGTTCAATTCAATTCAAGTACTTTCATGCGAACTGAACACACCCTAAGCACATTCGTCTGAAAGTAGATAACAAAACTTATATTGAACTGAACTGAATGGGCACTGAACGAATAGTAATATGTGAGAGAAAAAGTAGGTTGTTGACCTGAACTAAATTGAAACGGAATTGAATAAGGTGAAATAAACACACCCTAAGAATTTATTTGGACAGTTTTCAATTTTACACCTTATTTTTTCTCTTAAATATTAATATTTAGAAAAACAAAAAAGTTCATTTTGGGTATTTGATGTGAAGCCTGCCAAAAATCTCTTTTTTGTACCTAAAAATTAAAGAAAATATTTCATTATGGTTAGGATTTTCGTTGACATGCTAACTTGTCATTAAAAAACTCTTGAAAATATTCAAAAAAAAAAAAAAACAAGAAGAAAAAACTTTAATTTCTATTGTTTTAGATTTTTCTATAATTTCTTGCTATTTTTTCAGATGCTAGGATTATTTTGAAAAAATTTAAAATTTTATAGCTTAATGAAACGTCAGCACGTTAAGGAAATTTAATTCCGTCAATAAATGACCCACAATGAGATAATATTTAAATTTCAAGTTCCAAAATGACTTTATTTATTTAAAAGCCAAGTATCTAAATTGCAATTAACCCTAACGTCAACTACCTAAAATTAAATTTTTCCTACAATTATTTATTTTGTTATGTTATATTAAAATATAAGTGAACATACAGTAGAGATGAGTCATTCTAAGGACATAGATGACATTTTACATTATAAAAATAACATTGGTAGGGGTGACATCTCTCAAGTATGGGAGGGACATTCAAACAAGGGTGACTTTAGTTAAGAATATGGTTGACTTTTCTTGTAACAGTAGGGGTGACTTTCCACATGTATTTAATCAATGTTAGGAACCAATTCTTTGCAAGATTTTGCATTCTTCAAAGCATATTTTATTGGTCCAAGGAAGACAAAAAGACCAGTAAAATAAAATACATACAACAAGGGGAGGGGGGAATTGAACGTGGGACCTAATGTACCCAAGGCATCGGTTTTAATCACCAGGCCAAGACCTCATTGACATTTTTCAAAGCATATTAACAGTATGACATTCTATAATAAGTGAGCCATTTGATCTAGCCCCATAATAAATCCAAAATTTGATGAAGATATAGAAGCAATAAATGAGTAAGCTATAAAATTACCAATCATGACCAATAAGAAAGAAAGCCCAAAACATGTTCCCTTGAGCAAACCAATAAAGAGGCCAAACAAACCAACTATCCAAATAAGTTGCAAAGCCAGCCAATGCAAAAACAACCACCACATCTCTTACAACATAACTCACTGACTTCCATGTATCTTTCACCCAGCAATGTTTTGGGATTACAGCTCTGACTTCTGCTAATGTGAAAGGTGGTGGAGCTCCATGATCAAACTCCTCATCTTCCAAAGGAGTAATCATCATCTTTCTCTCTCTTTCACCTTCTGTATGTGATATCAGAGAGCTAGAGAAATGATCCACCATATGATCTCTCTCTGAAATGCCCTGTTATGAGGAAATGGGTGTTGAGATTTTTGCTTGTCAGTTTTTTAGGTGGAGATTTCAATGACTATGTGCATTTATCGGGATGATTATCTGATGAATGATTGTATTTCATTTTTTGAAAATTTTGATTTAGAGTAATTGTTGATTTGATGGGTGGCTAAGTTTAAAGTGATGATTATGTCATCCACATGAGTATTTATCATCCACAAAATATTGTATCAGGCAGTCTAATATACAGGCGAATGTGCTGGCAGTCTATAAAATGGTACTGATAAGGTAAATATTTGTATTGACGACCAAAAACTAGTATCACTTTTTTTTTTTTTTTAACCTAATACCACTCGAATACTGTTTTTCGCTTACACGGTACTATTTTTTATAGCCCAGTACTCGCTTGATATATCAGGCGGCCTGATAAGAGAACGACTGTCATTTTCCGTCTCTCATATCAGAGAGTTAGAAGAATGATTCCACCATGTGATCTCTTTCTGGATGCCCTGTTTGGAGGAAAGGGATGTCGAGATATTTACTTGTCTATTTCTTTGGTGGAGACTTCTACTAATTTGGGCTCAATTCAGGTGAGCAAATACATTTCAAGTGAAGTTTCAACCTGGAGATTTCCATTAATATGTGTTGAATGATTGTATTTTATTTTTTTAAAAATTTTGATTTAGTGTTATTGTTGATATTGATGGGTACCTAAATTTAAAGTGACGTTTATGTGCTGAATGATTATATTTTTTTTGGAAAGTAATTGATATTTTGTGTCATTTCGGTTTCAGGTCATTTCGATTTCGGGTCATTATCGTTTTGAGTTAAATCGGGTGACAATATTATTCGGTTCGGGTTGGGTCGAGTCGAGTTGAATCGGGTTCTTGCTAATGTCGGGTTTTGAGTCAACTCGGGTTGGGTTATTTCGGGTTCTGGATTAACACGAGTCGGGTTAGTTCGGGTTTCTATAGACACATGTTTTGAATTAAATTGAATTTTAGGTCATATTAATATGAATTAAGCTTAAGTTTTATAGTTTATAAAGCCAATACATATGAATTTGATTTATTTAAATTTTATTAAGTAATAATCATATATTATTGGTTTTACATCTCATAAATTCAAAGTATTCGAGTATCGGATAGACTTCAGTTCGGGCCAATTTCGATTTTGGGCCAACTTCGAGTCGGATGTTATCGGGTTCAGGTCAATTCGGT
Organism: Mesembryanthemum crystallinum; assembly: GCA_030267885.1. Taxonomy (NCBI): domain Eukaryota; kingdom Viridiplantae; phylum Streptophyta; class Magnoliopsida; order Caryophyllales; family Aizoaceae; genus Mesembryanthemum; species Mesembryanthemum crystallinum. Next base: position 1,010 of record BSSO01005773.1, on the reverse strand, counting down.
TATCGTGTTAATCGGATCGGGTCGGTTTTGGATAATACTATTTTGATATATTTTCGGGTGTAGGGTGGGTTGGGTTCGGGCGGATCGGATCGGATGTCTCGGGTCGGGTAGGGTTTTGCCACCTCTACCTGTGCTACACACAGGCTCATTGTATGTTGCACAACTATTATAATAATTATTTTAAAGTTATTTTTAGGATTTTTTGCGGGGAACCCCCTTATATAATACACTTTTAGTAAAAAAAAAATCCCTTATATAAATTTTTTTTTTTTTTGTGGGGAACCCCCTTATAAGTTACTTTGGCAATGACCAACCCCCCTTGTTCAATTTTTCGGCCAATTTATGAGATTTTAGAACCGATTTGCCCTTGCGAAAAATTTCTACATAGGTTTTTTTTTATTCACCCTTTAGATCTCATTTGATTCATACTTGGCATTTTTGTTGAAATTCATATGCTAAATTCATATAATAGATTTGCTCCCTTAGATCCTTTCTCCTTTTCTTTTGTTCCTATTCTTAGTTCTTGCTTATATTTCTTTTTTTTTTTTTTTTTGGGTAACAAAAGGTGTTTTTATTACCAAAGAGATCAAGCTTTACACGCAATTCTTACATAGTGCAATGGGAGAGAGATATAATTGAGGCATCTTTTAGGAAGGGTACTCAACTCATATCCCTCAAGCCATTACACTTCAGGAAAAATACGCTAGCAACTTCTGGGAATCAGATTTTACATATTTAAATTGCAAAGAGATAAATCAAGCTTTGAGGATGAACTTAATCTGCTGCATCACAGTTTGTGCAGTGGTATGTTGTTGCCTGAATAGCCGAAAGTTTCTAGCCTGCCATATGAAATAGATAGTTGCTGCTAGGATTGCCCCCCATAGACTCTTATATTGCTTCGATTTCTTCTTGTTCAGCAGCCATTTTTGCCATCTATATAGTTCAGGGGGCCATATAGAGTGGAGCCAAGCCTTAATCTCAGTAAGCACTTGCACAGAGAAGTCACATGT
>BSSO01005772.1:0-12731 GCA_030267885.1 Mesembryanthemum crystallinum | reverse complement strand
CGGATAAAATTGTGCAATGTAAAAGCAGCAACAATAATAGACATTTGGATAAAATACCCATCATTTTATTTTTCAATAATAATAATAATAATAATAATAATAATAATAATAATAATAATAATAATATCAAGTTTTGGTTAAGTTAAGTTAAGTTAAATTAAGTTAAGTTAAGTTAAGTTCAGTTCAGTTCAGTTCAGTTACAATAATTTTTATTCAGTTCAGTTCAGTCGCAATAAGTTCAGTTCAGTTCAGTTCAGTTCAGTTTCAATCAGTTTCACTCGAAAAGAACATGCCCTAAACGGTGTGGGCTATGGAGTATTGTAAAAACTTCCGTTTGTACAAACCCTCATGGTCCTTAATTTAAACCTAGGTTGAAAAATTGGCGCGAAAGCAAAAAAAAAAAAAAAAAAAAAAAATCGTAGCAAAAAAAAAACGATAAGAATCAAAAATGAAGATAACACGACTCTAGGGATTTGAAGAAGATTTGCGAAATCATGGCAGCCTCCATAACCGATTCTCAATCCACCGTTGAGTCTCCAGATACCATCAATGAAATGACAGGTAGTACTTCTAAATTCTTGCACTTTTAGCTTCTAATTTCATTTTCTACTAGTATTTTTATCCCCCAAAATCTCGTGAAGTAGAAAGTGATGCTTAAATTATTTGATCTTCTGCATATTACCCTATTCTTTAATGCTTGTAGTTGTAGCAAAATTGTGGTGATAATCTGAGTTTTTAATTGATGAGAATTGTATGATCAAGGGTTTCTTGGTAAGTCTAAATTTTTGTTTGAAGCCACCATGATGTTGGTTTGAACTACTTTTACTGAAAATTAAGTGCCGTATGTTGTGCGGATCTCAGCGAGTTCAGCTTGTAAAATCTTGGAAATTTGGTCAAGATTAGGGTTCAAAAATGCGTTTCAGATCTTTAGTGTGCACCCCCTTGATGTTGATACAAGCATCGTATCGACATGCTTGGTTGAGCTTCTATTCATTTCAACTAAATGGGCTGAACTAAATGAATGAATATGAATGTGTGAGAGAAGTGTTGAGTTGCAGAGTTGAACTGAACTGAATTCAATTTAAAATAGTAACAACGAAGGACTATCAAATTACAAGGAAAGTGAACTTTAAGGACCTTTTGCATTCGCCCATGTTTGGAATATTGTAGGAATTGTTACTTGATATTCAAAACAAAGGTACCACACGAGATTTAACGTAGAAAATCCAACTTTTGGCCTGCACAAACTCCTCAATTGCTGTTTATTGATGTTGTTATCTTTAAGTTTTGTATCTCCTCATAAGCACAACCTCCTCATTTCCTGGTGTTGTACTGTTGTATTGTTTATTTGTTTCTTTTTTCTTCCCCTCTGCCTCTTTGTTCTTTGTTTTTTTTTTTTTTTTTTTTTTTGGTATCCTTCCTCTCCCTCTTTTTATTCTTCAAAATCATGGTAGTTGGTTTTGTTAAGTTTCCAATGATTGGATCATCTCATGTGGATAGGGATAGAAAGAGCAAAAGAGCTGCTGGAACACGCTATTTGCAAGATGAAGGACCTCTTTGTGCACCTCTTGTATGTTCCGTGCACTTAATTGCATTGATCTAGTATTGTAATCTTGAGATTGAATTTTCTGGTTATATCATATATGACTGTCATATTTATGCTAAGAGTGGATTATCTGCATTTTTTTTTATAGCAAAATGGAGAAGAAGAACGGTTTTGCTGCAATGAATGTCAATATGGTTATGGTGCTTATCTCCATCTCGTCACTTTCACTTTGTTATTTAGCCCTAGATGAGGAAGATGACTTCGACGAAGAAGAGAGTGACCCTGATTCTGATGAGTTATGTGAAGGACCTTTGCATGATGAGAACATTGAGGGTGAAGATCCAGAGACAGGGTCCACGTCTGACTCTCTCTGTTCCACGCTAGCCACATCACGAATGAGATCGAGACTTGAGAGCAACAGAGGTGAAGAGCCATATCTTGTCATTTGAAGTCAATGTGGAAGTGCATGAAAACATAAGTAGAGTTCATCCATGACCATGCATTTCCTGTAAACAAATTTACAGGCATTACTTGTACACAAATTTGCATGCATTATACAAGACATTTCATGATAAAACGAGCCACAGTTGGTGATTGTGATTTAGGGGTTGTTGGCCCGGTTTCTATCAAGTTTTAACTTCTCTCCTGCATTTTTTTCATTCACCTCAGTCTCCACAAATTCAGCTTCTTAGAAGCTTAATTAAAATACCCCCCTCCCAAATGAATTTATGGTTCTAGCCTCCTTGGGGACTATTGTCGATTTGTCGGCCTCTAAGAAGCTGAATTTATGGTGAAGATGGAGCTGGATGAGGGAGGATGTGAGGAAAATTAAAGGAGAAGCTAAAACTTAGTAGAAGCCTGGCCAAACGACCCTTAAAACCATCACAATTTTGAGGCTTCTTGTTGTTTCACAAGTACTCTCATTTTCCCCCTCCTTTCTGTCTCATTTGCTCATTAAAGTCTCAACTCAGTTCAGTTTGTTAAGTACTCATAGTACTTAATAGTGGATTCTATTATTGTATGACTGTCCCTTCACGACGGAGATTTGATTTACTCCTCTGTGTAGGAATAAAAAGAGCAAAGGTGGTGCTCGAACAAATACTATGCCCGATGATGAGTGGATGTACACGTATCATGTATGTCTCAAGCACTTCTGATGTGTGCAGAGCATGTGTTAATTAGCTTATCTCATAGTAGTATGACTGTCATATATATGTTGAAGATTGATTTGTCTGTCTTTTTGTTGATAGGGAAAGGGAGAAGGGGAGAGCTGGCATCATTTCCGTTTTTATACCTCTTGGATGTATCTGTATACTTTTGATTTGTTATCTGGGTCTAGATTTAGAAGATGACTCTGATGAAGAAGAGAGTGACGTTGATCCAGTCGACTCTTGTACAGCGGCGACAGAAGATGAGTATCTTGAGAGTGAAGGAGATGATGAGCCAGTTGAGCAAGAGGAGCAAAAGCAGAATTGTCAGAATCGACATGCTGGAGAAACAGATTCAGGTGCAGGGTCTAAGTTTGATTCTCTCTCTTCTGTTGTTGCAAGATCTAAGCGCAAGAGATGTAGAGATGAAGAGCCATGTCTTGTTACAAGATCGACAGGGAAATGTCGCAGAACATAACTGAAAGGTCATGGATTGGGGAAGTTACTAAAGTTTGGTGCTTTTAAGCTGGTGTAAATTGGGTGAGGAACTAGATGGTCTTCAAACTGGTAGATTGGAATGATATTCTAGAAAAAAAACATATTACTACCATAAGCATTTGTGGATGTTATGTTGGTACTGAAAATGATGAGCCGTTTACACGCAAGAAAGTTTTATGCATTGAAAAAAGCAGATTTCCATTTATTGTGTCGATCTTATTTCTTTGTAAGCTGCTATACAAAAGGAATAGCGATACACAGTTGTTCTTGAATTCTGGGTAAAGGCAAACAAAGCAAATATAAAGAGTTGTGCTAATGCTGCAAATTGAAAGAAAAGAGATCAAACATGTGCAGAGGTTTCAATAAACTGGCAAAAAAAATGCACTAAACATATGCTCACTCAACTAGACAAATGACAATCCAAAATAAGAAGTGACAATTAGAAGTATGAAAATAAGACACTGACCACATTTCCCACATTGGCTTTGTAGATGGATTTTTTAATGTCCTAAACCTGCTCAAGATTCACGACGACTTATGCAACGTGAATGAATGTTGTAATCGATGCAATGTGAAGGATATTGCAGAAGGCTTGTGCTTTATTCTTAGTCTGCAAAGGGACTTTCCGAGAGAAGTGGGCACACAATCGCACCAAGTACAAAAGGATATACGTTCTGTTGTTCGAGGTTCCAATTGCATAGCTAGTTATTTCAACAAGGTGAAAAGGATGAGATATGCATTTCCACCTTACAAATTCTGCTGACTTGCACTTGTGATGCAACCGTGGTCATGTTAAAAAATGAGCAAGATCAAAGGCTCACAAAATTCTTGATGGGAGGCCTTGCTCATTTTGTCGTTCCCTATAATAATATTCTTGATGGGATGCCCTGAATCTTAATCTGTCAATGAGGAAGAAACTGTGCACATTGGTGCTACGATTTTTTGCAGGTATTTTGCCCTACTCTTAAACTCGGATTTGAGGTATTGCACTCGTTATTCTTGTAAACTAGCTACCAAGCTCATTGATTCATGTGCCATCGTAGATATTACTCTTATTTTCAAAAAATGACTGCAATTACCCACCAGTTTCTATTAGATCTATTGATTTGCCAGAAAACTAGCTGCTGCTACTGCTACTAATACTACAAGTAATTATTCAAGATGAAAGCGATTGGAAACTTGAAGAGAGTAGAGGGGAATTCTTAGAGTAACATGACAAAAAGAAGAAAAAAAAGAAGAGGAATTTCTTGCCAATAACAAAGTTTAATTCATTTCTTAATTATAGGAAAATACACGTCGCACTCTATAACAACTGGTGTTAATGCTACAAATCAAAAGAATTGCTCAACAAAGTGACCCCTCCCAACTCCCCTTGTTGCTCATCTGGGATCAGGGACTGAGAAATAAATATGTGTAAAGGTTACAATAAACAGCAACAGAGACACATTTACATGTGCAAAGTATCGGTAATCAACAACGACAACATGGCTTGTATGGCAACACTACTCTCTCCAAACACCAGTAACTTTCAGTTATCTGAACAGTGACCGGGCATGATTTCATATAGGAGACTACAGAAGCCGCAGATGAGCTGTATCGTTCAATCGTTTTATCTGCCAACCCGTTCTCCAAGTATGCTGCAGAACAGTGACTGACGAATCCTCTATGCATAACTTGTGTGACATCACCGGGCTGCAACCGAGGACGCCTGTCAAGAGGCACTTAATTGGTACTGAATGAGTGAAAACCCCGACACAAGATGAGACGGACGAGGAAGTTCGGACATTACTTTCGCTAATCGAGGAGCTTTGACGACTGGGTTCCTTGGGAGACATCTCCTCTTCTTGGTAGTGATCACCGGTTGTAGTCACCACCTGGAGCCGGCTTTTACCGGACTTTTTACGGGACAATTGCCGGTGCCTGTGGAGCAAATCCCACTGCGTAGCCGGGTAAGACTGTCCATCACGATCATGGATAGAGTTGGAATACGCATGTGAATTGTGGTGTTGGGAAAACCCGCCATCATTTGGGCGGGGAGACAAAAAGTCCGACTTCAGCTTCTCAGGTAGTACAAGCAATGATCCGTTGAGGAACTGGGTCATGCGGAACTCTACTTGCCGGAGTGACTCCCCAGAAGGTGCTGAGAAATCGGGCTGGAGTCTGTCGACTAAGCCTAATATATCTGGAGTATACATTTCAGATCGTGGGCAACCCTCCCAATGGCCCTGGCTCATGTCTGTGAGTGCATCCACCGACAGTATCTGTTGTTCCGGAAAGCTCATCTCCTGTAAAGATGCATCAATGAGATAAAATAATTAGTAGCAGCTAACAGATTCATATGGCGAGGACAAGTACAGTCAAATTGTTTCCAAGTGGATCAAAGGCCATACATGCAAATCAAAATTTATGCTAGTATTCTGTTAACCACGATATGCATGCCTTCTAATATGTGGCTTCACAACATTTTATTTCACACCAAGTAATGATAAAATTTCAGATAGCAAGTATCCCAAGCAATGCCTAATAATTAAGCTGAGTTTAGCAATAAGCATATTCCTGTGCCATGGTAGTAACATGTTTTCCATGGAATAATATACCCTATATGATGTGGTTTTATAGTGTATCAAATGTTCAATGTGCCAAGGTCTTGTGTCTCATAAATGACATGCAACAACTGGAACATATTTGAAATGGAAGTATGGTATTCTAAAGCAGCATGTATTAGTATAAAATGTCTGATCCAGTGGAGCGGGAGACTACCAATTATGTTGTTCATCTTCCTGGATAACTGGTTGCTGTATCTACCCAATTAGTCAAGGTGAAAAGAAGCTCAAAGAACAAATGAGTGGCAAGAGGACATTTGTAGTTGCAGGCGAGTATCCTATAGAGTCGAGAAAGTAAGTACTTACACAGTTGATTATATATGAACTTTAAATTCCATCTTATTGGCTTCTAGTCCTCCAGTGAGGGTCATAGACTTAGGGTTTGCAAGATGACATTTCTGATAAAAGTTTACTGCACTGGACTTTTCTTAGCTCAGAGCTTTAGTTAAATGTGATGTTGGTAGGCCAAGGCCCATATCTTCCAAGTCCAAGTCTGATATGATATAAAGCTGCAGAGACTAAACAGATAGTCAGATTCATAATAGCTTGGCAGACTCCACTTTCAATTGGCCCATGGACTAATCTGACTTGATAATGGTCACCTTGAGGCCATCCTTGGTCTCATAGTATTGCTCAACACAAGTTTCATAGCCAACCCAGTTTCTATGGTTAAGAAGCCTAGCTCATAGCAACAGTAAAAATATGAGGATGAGTGGCTCACTACTTGTTGCAACAACAAATTCAGCATATAATGAATTAATGAGTTATAATTATCACTCATATGTTGAAATTCTGTCATCTTTTGTTAGATTTGAAGCATTGGGTTTTCCACCATTTTCCCAGTGAAATTAAGTCTCTATCTATCAAAGACCAGTAGACCACCATCTACCCCTCATCATTAAAAATTGAAGTTACTTAGAACTACCCCAATTTTCCTTGCAATTTCAAACATTATGAGCTTAACAGTATTCCTCCCGTTTCCTCCTATGCAGATGTCGAATTCAAGCCACTCACGCAAAGTCTGTCGGAACTCAGCTATTCTTCTTTTTGTCAGAGTTCCCTAGTAGTCTCATTGTATGGCCGGCTGTGTTAGAAGATGTAGGAGCCTAGGAGGGGCCCAAATTCTACATGTAGATAAGAATTGAACTAGCAGCAGATGATTTGTGAAATTGTGACATGGGTCTTAGCCGTAAAAGCCTACAACGAATTTATCCATTTGAATGTAAGGGCTCAATCAAGACTCACAGCTCGAAGGTCCAAATGAAAATTTTAGAAACACACTCAAGAGATATTTTAGGCCTAATGTAAACTTAGCTTCCCCAAAAAATTTAGGTGCTTTCTAAATTGTGACGCACAACAATGAAAGTCATGGAAAGCAAATCATCTATTACTCACGTCTTTTGACCTTGAAGGATGCCTTTGCTAGCATGTCTTTTTTTGACTTTAGCAGGATTGTACACTGTGACTCTGGTTTTGGTTGTAACAGGAACTCCAATCTCACATCAGTAATTAGCTGCAGCCTGGTAAATAGCTTGCAAATCTCCTACTTGTCATAGGGTTTTATGGGCGGTTGTTTGTGTACGTGAATATAGGCAGAACAAGTGTTTTTTGTGTGAATTGAAGATGGATTTAGACGAAGGCTACAGATAAAAGGCAAAACTCAGAAGTTTAGGGTCTGATACAAATTATGTGGCATAGGAGGAAGAGAGGAACTTAAGGGAAAATGGAGGAAAGATAAGTGTCAGGAGCACCAGAATATCTGGGATTCTCAATATAAATTAATCGTTAGTGTTTAGATTAGCACCTTACACTAAAAAGAGACAGAGCTTGGTGACAAAACATACAAACTCAAAATGACATGCTTCAAAATTCACAATTGGCATGTGACTACAGTCCAAAACGACATGCTACAGCCTAAAAGAGACATGGACCTAGGAAACCCCGAGAAGCTAACACTAAGAGTAAATACTGAACTTTATGTATTAAGTATATGTTTAGAATATGTCTTGAACTCTTGACTTGAGTGTCTTCTGATTTCCATCGCCAGAGGTTAGCCTATAAGAAACTATTCTTAGCTGCAAATATTAGGGGCACTTTGAAAGCTTTGTAAGATATTTGCCAATAACTTCTCGTTTTTGACACATTCGCTACTCTTGCATAAGTTCTGCAGTTGCACACCCCGCTACCTAATGACAAAAACATTCGCTACTCTTGCTTCTCATTTAGAAATGGCTAACTAATGACAAAAACTATCCTTTAAGGTTTAAAGTGTTGATTGAGCTAGTCAATTGAGGACCAAGGCAATTACATATTAATGTTCAAAGAATGAAGTAGACTAATAGGACTTTGTTTTGAGTGAACATTTCAAAGTACACACACCTTTATGTATACAATGTTCATTCATTATGTTGCTTGCAATATGATCTATGTTTACATTAAAAAGCTTCTAACTTATTTTCTGGATTGTCTACTCACATTCATTTTTAATACTTAAGAAGCATCCAAAAACTGGATTCAGTAAACAGAACCCAAACTATATCAAATCTAGCAGCATAATCACATATTGATGTAAAAAGTTTACAATTATGTGAAGACCAAATGGAAATGAAAAGTCTATGCTTCAACGTGCATCCCTCCATGTAGCGGTGTGTTCAAGTTACGACTTACGACCAAAACCAACTTTTGAAACAAACATCCAAACCAAACTGAATTGGTCAATTTGTATTGTCGTTTCTAGGACTTGGATACTCAACTTTAAGACATTAAGGAAGTGTGCCATGACCCACTTTAGGAACAAGCTTTATGAACTCCCTGTCAACAGCCTCCCTATTCAGGGTGTATCTTTACCTCTCTGAGTTAGGTAAGGTAACTGAAAGGAACATGTTCCACATACTTGAGGGGTGTCTCTTTATGAATAACCATGAAAACACAATAAAGCCTGAACTAAACACTCACAATATCCACAAATCCTGGATGGTTCTATTTAGCCTAAATGTTTCATTTACTAGATGAAGTCCCCAAGCACATGAATTTACCAACTAAATTGCAGCAACAGCAGATCAAGCATTGAATCAATCTCATCAAAAATGTTAGAAACCTTCTCAGAAAACCCGACATAATTCATATACGACCCATTTCGGACTACATACTAATTGCACACCCCTATAAACTGAACAAAGACCTATCTCCTATCTGCATCATCTCTAACCTTACAGTCGTATGCTGTACTGCACCAACAACTTTATAACACAATGATGCTCTCACCAATGCATACTTACACCTACTCCCATCTAGACTCAACGCAATTTTAACACAATGAGGAACTCATCATAACATACAGAATCTTGAAAGCTATCCACTGAATGCTTACTAAAAATTGAGATAATGCAACCATTCTTACTTTAGTCCTTCAAATGGTTCTGTAACATCCAAACAAAACCAAAGGTCTCATCTTGCCAATAGTCACAACAATTCTACTAAAATTCACACCAAATTTCAACCCAACAAAAATCCAATTTGCAAGTAAACAAAACCAAAATCATACCTGACAAACAGAAGCAGCAGTAGCTTTAGCTCGATCCAAAGGGGAAGAATAAACTGCATTGAACCTCACCCCTTGAGAATTCAAAAAAACAGCCAAAGCCCTCGCTTGCCTCTTCCCATTATTTGTCAAACCCGAAACCGGGCACCTCCCACCAATCAAATCCGGCCTCAAACTCATCTCACTCTCGCCATGGCTTATCAAATAAACCTCAATCACACTCCCTCTATCATCCTCCACCATCATCATCCCATCCGATGAGTAGCTCCTCCCAAAGCTCACCGGAGGTGGCGGCAATGGCGGCGGCGGCGCAAGCACATTGTAAGGGTCCCACACCTTGATTGATGGCCCCATCCGAGGGGTCCCCAATGAAGAGAGCTGAGGAGAGAGAGGAGAAGCTGAGGCATAGCAAGGCAGCATCTCTGGCTCCTGTTCTAGAACCTTCTTCACTATCCCATCTGGGTCTCTTTGCCCATGTCCTCCATTTTCATCTTCTTCCTCCTCTTCATCTTCATCTTCTTCTTCTTCCTCCTCATCATCTTCTAGTGTTTGCACTGATTGAGTCGAACCCATCTGGGTAATTCTGGGTCAGATTGTCAAATTGTGGTCAGATCTTGCTGATCTTATCAAATTACAATCTGGGTCGGTTGCACATTGGAAGAAAAGGGAGGATTTTGGAGCAAAATTGCAACTTGATTGGTGCCCAGTTAAAGTACAGAGCTGAAAGATGTAATTTTTTTTGTTCTTTTTTGCCTTATAGGGGAAAACTATACCCGATTTGCAAGTAATTTAGAGGGAAATAGATTTACAAGGATAGATCTGGGATGGATCTCCCTTGATTTCTTTCCAGATGAAGGAGAAAAAGAGAGAAAATGGGAAGCCACATCCAAAGTATGGTAGTATTATTTCTTGTTTCCTTTTCCGGCAAAAGTTTGTTTTCTTTATTGTTGTGTGAACTCGACTCTTTTTTTTCCAGTGAAACTTGGGCTTGCTTAGATTATTGTAATTGTAAAGAGGATAGATAGGAAAGATTTTGTCAATACTCAAATTATGTCATTCATTGTTGTGCCATGTTCTCCAATACTGTGTGCGAAAGACTTTCTGCAGTGAAAAGTGAAAACAGTAAAATGTCGCACTGGTGTGACTTCATTCATTCATTCACAGCTCTGGGAGGTGAGGAGTCTGAGGACTACATATAGTTTCGCCTTTACTTTTGCAGTTTTGCAAGTTTTTTTTTTTTTTTTTTTTTTTTTTTTGGTGAACGGGTAAAAATTGTCTCGTACGGGCTGTCAAGGGACTGCAAAATTTATGACTCAAGGACCCATAGGTGAAGAAGGGGGAGTGTGTGGATGAAAATATTAGAACATGCTTGGCCTAACTTGCTAAAAGTTTGAACTTCTCCACCACAAATTAGGCCTACCATTGGGTCGGATACTGGTGATGATTCGGGTCAGGTGAAGCTTCACCCGCATCCACCTGAACATTTCACCTGCTCCACCCGTCCACTTGCGAAACACTCCACCCGAATCCAAACAATGAAACGAGTGAATCGGGTGGCTAATGGATGATAATTTATTAGCCCACTTATGTCTCTTGTTTAAACTTAGCAAATACCATACAAAAAGCAAGAATTGTCATGCCAACTATTGAAGTCTATTCTGAATCAAGTTGTGAGTGAGTTCATCATCAAATGTATACGTAATACATTAGCAAGTATATATTATGGCTAGCGAATGTGAAAACCTTTATTCTTTGCATCTGTGACATGTATTGGGATTATTACGGCCTTATCTAGGGTGGAACAATTTTAGATTGTTATGGCCCAGAGTAAGAAAGAGAGAAGAGACAAATAAAGGGGATGCAAGTTTGGAGTAGAGAGAAATAGATGAAAACATTAATTTGCTTCAGGCAAGCGAACACTAGTAGACATTTGATTAGGGAGGATACAACGAGGGCTTAGACTCTAGGGCGGCATATTCAGAATTAAAACGATTGGGAGTGCTTGGAGAGTTAGAAACAATATGAGACCTTTTAGTTTATTGTGTAAATTAAGAGTTGCATGGTGAAAATTTGGGGATTCACTTATGAATTTATATTCATTGTTTATTATTTATTTTAAAGTTTTTAAATGGGTGACGAGTGGATTCATGGATGTAAATCATCACCCGAATCCGATCCAAAACACCCGTCATCTATCTAATCATCCATTTGATCGGATTTTAACCCATTTGTTTGGGTCGGGTAGAGCAGGTATCCTCGGATGCGGGTGAAATTGTCAACCCTAATCGCAATCTACCCTTCCATCTTTTATTTTGAACTAAACTATACTAAATTGAACTAAATGATTATACAACTTGTCTCTAATGAGACTAGTATCAATGAGGTTACCACTTAGTCCAACTTAAATAAGTGGATCTAGGCCTAACCCATAAACCATTATTATTATTGCGTCTCATCTAATAATTCGATAAGACGCATCTCAAACAAGAATTTACCATGATTATAAGAGATTAAATAAGTTGCAAAACAAAACTATTAAAGCAAAATTGAAAGTTGGAAATAAACACAAAAAACGGTAAAATTAAGTTAGTTTTGACAAAAATCCATACTTATATGAGATTCATCTTAAATAATATTTTCAAAGTACCATCTTGTTGTAATTTTTACATTTTATGTCATGTTGGAGTCCGCGTAAAGTCTAATGTAAAGATAAGAATTTTTTGTTGGGAACCTCCTTGTACAATACACTTTATGTACAAAATCACTTTATATAATTTTTTTTTGGGAACCCCTTATAAGTTACTTTGGCTATAATTAACCCCGTTTAGTTTTTCGGCCAATTTATGTAATTTTAGGTCTAGTTATCCTTCCAAATTTAGCACTTAGGAGTGGGCCGCATTGCCAAAATGGTATTTTTAATGGGGGGGTCATGACATATTGATATTTTTTTTGACACCGGCGACATTTAGGTATTTTTATTGGGAACTGGCGACATTTTGGTAGTTGAAGTGCAAATTCACACAAAAACATTCGCCAGAGAGAAAATCTTTGAATAAAAAATGATTTTTAATTATTTTTTGTATTTATTGTACTTTCAGCCGATTTTGTCCTATGTTCACTTCATTTAAAATTTGATGGGTATATTAATTGTGAAATCGACCAAAAAATAAAAGAATCAGATATATTTGTCACTGTTAATTGATGAGTGCGGTGTTTGATTTTCACTCTAACTGCCTTAATCTTATCTCTCCTCACTCGGTTGTCCCACTTCTCTTAAAACCCTAACTTTTCACCTTCTTCCCTTTTTAAACCGTAACAAATATATCTGATTCCTTTTTTTGGCAGATTTCACAATTAATATTAGTCCCATCAAATTTTAAATGAAGTGAAAATAA
>BSSO01005771.1:0-12731 GCA_030267885.1 Mesembryanthemum crystallinum | reverse complement strand
GAGCAAACATAGCACATCTCCACAATGTTCGACCCTCCTTCCTAGAACCAAAGCCCCTGTAACCAACCTGGAACATCACGAGCAAGTCCTTCGGGCACACCCAGTTTTTACTAAAAATCCCAAACAAACGCTGCCAAACATTCCAAGCATAAGGGCAATGCAAAAACAGGTGCTCATGAGTTTCAGAGCTGCTAAAACACATTAGTGACATTACACAAACATCCGGCGAGAGCGCTTTGTGAGCCCTCCTCCTCTGTCTCAGATTGTTGGTGTTAACTCTATTAAGAACCGCAGTCCAAAAGAAAGCATGCACCTTTAGGGGAGCTTTGGCACCCCAAATGACTGAACTACGAGGAAATGGTGAATGTTGGGGAGTGGAAGTCAAGTGTTGGAAAAAGGGCTTGCAAGTGAACAACCCTGTGTTTGAAAGAGCTCATACCCTAGTATCTGGATCAGTAGCATAAATGAAGGAGTCCAGGAGAGGAAGAAGATCAGAAAGCTCATCCAACTCCCTCCCATCAACCCCTCTCACGAAGTGTTAATTCCACGAGATAGAAGAGCCATCAAGAGTGTAAAAGTGAGAAATAGGCTCGTGGTGGAGAGAGGATAGGCTATACAAGTGGGGGAACAAAATAGAGGCGAAAGAATCCCTTTTGACATTTCCATCACGTCAAGCTCCCATCAGGCCATTTGTAGCCTTTTCTAACCACAAAAAAGGGTGTTAGGACCAAAATGCTCGCATGGATTGAGAACTCATGTGCCTTGCAGATGAGTCCATCTACCCTTTTTGGCCTAGAAAAGTTTCACATGGCTTGATTAGGGGCTTAATCATGACAGAAATGTCTTAAATGGAGTTTTCTTTCAAAAATATTTTTAATGGTGGCTTTGTCATAAAAACTAGGGAAAATTTCATTAAGGTATAACGTGGTTTACCGAAAATACACTAAGGTGTACCGACATTTCAAAAAGTACATTGAGGTATACTATTTTTGAAAGTTGGATGCAACTTAGAATTTTAGTGACCATAATCAGTTAATTATACATTAGGTTGGAAAAGATAATAGCCCTAAGAAGTCGATAGGTCTCAAAAGGTGTTTCTTTAGCTGTATGGCAGTAAAAGGAGGGTATCTTCAGCGGTGTGAGGCATTGATTGGGGCTGAATGGTCACATCTAAAGGACCAATTTGCTTTTGTTTTATTGACTACTATTGTTTTTGATAGTTCTCAGTGTATAATTTACTCAAATAAGTTACTAAATTATGTGTTGCAGTTGAGTTTTCAAAGTATTATACCTCAATGTATTTTTCGAAACGTTGGTACACCTTAGTGTATTTTCGCTAAACCTGAGGTAGTATACCTCGGTGAAATTTACCCTAAAAACTAACTTCAAAGGGGGATTTTGGACAATTTTCTCATTGTGGGGAAAGTGATCGTGTCGTTTTCCTCTTGAGAAGGACATTCTATGGCATCAAGTAATTAGGAGCAAATACGGGATGCAACAGAATGCTGGGATTCCTGCATTGCCTCGGGTGCAACACACGCAAACCCGTGGAGTTCCATACCTCTCAATACAGTTCGCTCCAAGCCTGGGAACTTGTTAAAGGTTAGGTTTTATGAGGATATTTAGGGGGATGGCCGGATGGGCAACAGCTTTACACTAAGTTTCCGCGTGTTTTCCAGCTCTCTGCTTTGCATGATGAAACTTTTCAACAACTGTTTCAAAAATTTAGGCAGGACATATTGGCTCTTGGAATTTTGATTACGAAGGCCCCTTTAAGATTGGGAGATGCAGAGAGGACTTTTTTCTTGCTTGGCATGTTAGAGGCTATGTAGTCAAAGTTGACTGGAATACTTTCATCTCTAAGTCCTTTCTTGAGTGTTTGCAATGCTGCAACCCCAGTTCCCTATTGCAACTTTTCTTTTGAAGGCAAAGGTATCTCTCAAGAATACGAGCATTTGTGTGTTTGGCATTGGATAGGGTAAATGCTGTTGACCTGCACAAAGGAGAAGGGGGAGACATGTTACTTTTTCCTGATATGTTTGTGCTTTGCAGGGCTATTAGTGAAACGTTGTCGCATCTCTTTTTGAGATGTTAGTAGACATAGTATGAAGCCTTTGGTGCTTTGAAGGGAAAGAAGAGAAAAGTATTGTAGCGCAATGCTCTTTGCAATGTTTTGGTGTTGGTTGGAGAAGGGGGAGACATGTTACTTTTTCCCGATATGTGTGTGCTTTGCAGGGCTATCAGTGAAAACGTTGTCGCATCTCTTTTTGAGATGTTATGTAGATATAGTATGAAGCCTTTGGTGCTTTGAAGGGAAAGAAGAGAAACTATTGTAGCGCAATGCTCTTTTTGCAATGTTTTGGTGTATTTTTCAATGTGTCATCTATCTTTCCTAACGTGCTTTGGGATAGGGTGACGTACTTAGCCTCATTAAGGTCTAGTGAGGCAGGGACTTTTAGGAGCTATTGTGTTTTAAAGGGCAAGCGAAATCGGGCCAATTTGTATTTAGCTTCTTCATAAAAGGATAGTTTGTCCTCTATACAGTATATTCTGCTACTTATCAGTATATACTTTCTCTTTATCTAAAAAGAATTGAACTACCACCAAAAAGGTATGAGTTCAACATCAATGTTTCAGGTTCATACATGGTCAATTGGTCTCCCAACCTCCAAACAGCAGTTTCAGACTTGGTACGTTTTGTAGGTATTGCTGATGGCTTTATTCAATAAAAATTGCTGTTAAAGACTTTTTGTGGTGTATCTGTGATAGGAAGTTGAATATTCTGAGGAACCAGGTGCTCTTTATTATATTAAGTATCGTGTTGCTGGAGGTTCAAGGTAACTGCCATATCCTATTCTCATTTTCACTTCATACATTAAACTTATGTGATGTTTAGTTAGATGTGATGCTGATTACAATGTAATTAACACTATATAGTTATACGATGCTCATGGTTACTCATAAAACTTGTAGTTATAATGGTCGTAAACGTCATTTTTGATGTAGAATTTCTACGCTCTGATACTCATAAAACTTGTAGTTGATGTAGATCTTCTATGAAAATGATGTATATTGATTGAACACGAACAAGAAACAATTAAAGGATTGGTTCTTTAAATTTATTTCTAATTAAACGTCACCAAAATTCTTAACTATAGCTCAATTCAAGGCAACCAAAGGCTGGGTTGTTGTCACCAAAGACAGTTAGAAAATTAATGATCACCAAAGAAGAATGACACTCCAAGAGATTTAATGCTCACCAAAGATGATAAAACCTCAAAGTATGAATTATCTCAATCAATGAACTGGTAATAATTATAACTGACATTTGTTTGCTTTGTCATACTAGTGGTGAGACAGCAACAAACATGTTACTTAGTTGTGTTGCGTTGCTCAACTTATGGAGTAGGTTGTTCGGTGTGATTGTGGAGCTGTGGGTTCGCCCTTGCTGTGTTGGGGGCTTAGAGCAGACTCATTATGTTGTTTTTGGGAGAGGGAAGGAGAAGATATTATTGTGGCTTAATGCATTCTCTGCTTCTCTAGACTTGCTTTGGGGTAGGTTTACTTATCTGGCCCCTCCCTTTGGGCTGGAGGAGCTGATGTGTTTAGGTGTTATAACATACTTGTAATTGATTACTGGAAAAGGATGTCTTGTCCTCTTTTGCAGTACTTTTGACATTCATATTAATATACTTTTTCTGTCTGAAAAAAAGCTGGTAACTTTTAACAAAGAGAGATAACATTAAGGGATGCAGGAGAGACAAGATCTCAACAAATTAATCCGTCATTCAAAAGGAAAATGGACATTCTTCCACCCATCAAGTCGCTTTGAGACTCGTTCAACATGGCTCCCTGAAAGATATTGAACTTGGATCACCCCTAAGGTGCATTCCCGGATACAAAGTTTACAACCCACCAAATTGGCGAATTCAGTTAGACTCTTCTGCTTCAAATTTATTCTAGCTACACTACATTTACCAAGATTGATCTTCATTCCCAAAAGTAATAAATCCTACACGGCAATGAGCACATTCCTGAATTGTCCGCCTCAGTTGTCAGAATGAGTATTGTGTTGTCCACTAACTGAATGTGAGAAACATGCACTGCCTCCCTAAGGTTATGGTTAGGTGGTGTTTACTTGGATGTAATGACAATTACAACATAATGTGCACTTTGTAGCTATAGACATGCTCATGGCTACTCATAGAATATGAAGTTGTTAGGTTGGTTGTAAACATCATTACTTCTAGTAATTTAATGATGATTACATTGGTTATACTAGAACAATTGTGATTACATAGATTGGTGTAATCAATTACACCTTTCTCAATCACTCCCTTCCATCCTCTCCTTTTCTCCCCTACCTCCACTTACTAAAATCATGCATTACATTGTAATTACAATTACATTCAAGTAAACAAGCCCTTATTTGTTTATTTTTTATTTATTTTTCTAAAATTTATTTTTGTTTAATTTCTACTTTCCTAGTGTGAAAAAGATTGTCCTTGCTTAAACTAGTGAGAACTAGCATCTCCTTAAGTTTTCTTTTTTACGATTTTGAAAATGTGGAAGAAAAGTGTAGCCAGTTGCGTTGCTGTGGTAGTGTTAATATTGCTCTCCTCAATGCTCGTCGATCTTGATCTTGATGATATGACATACTAGTCGAAGGACAAAGGTTGCTTTTCTATCATGAACTACTGCAACTTGCTTTTAATATGTCCTCGGTGTGCTTTCTTCGCTATCCTTTGCTGCCTCTGTTTGGAATGGAGCTCTAGCGTTTTCTCCGGGACTTGAAAGCCTAGTGCATTTGTGTGGGATCGGGTGGTTTACTTGGCCTCTCTTTGGGCCAAAGCTGCTGGGGCTTTTTTGGGGGTGATCCTCATTGGCATTCAGCAACATTAGGGTGATTTTGTAATCAGAGATTCTTCTTGTATCTAGATCTCTTGAGGATTCCTTGTCCTGTTAGCTTGTAATTACCATCATTTTGGATTAATACAAATTTTTACTATAAAAAAAAAAAAAAAAATGTCCTCGGTGGGAATCTTCCCCTTGGCAGCAACCTTTTGTGAAAAATGAAGACTTTGAGAGGAGCCTTTTTGCTCCAAACAATGTTGAGATAGATATTTCGACCTCTCCATTTGAGGCTATTTGGGAAGGCTTCTGTCTCTGTTTATTATATTGCATGGGCTGCTTCTAAAGGGAGGATTACTACCAAGGTCATGCTTAAAGAAGGAACCACTGTCTACCATGTTGCACCACTTCCTGGTTTCAACCTCTCCGTTTGAGGCTATTTGGAAAGGCTTCTGCCTCTGTTTATTATATTGCATGGGCTGCAGCCAATGGGAGGATTACAACCAAGAACATGCTTAAATAAGGAACCTTTGTCTAGCATGTTGCACCATTTCCTGGTTCATTTTCCTTTTGGGTGCTTTCCCTTTGGAATTTGCGGTTGTCCTGAGTTTGTTGGGTGCAAGCAACCTAGTAGCACTAAAGATGTTTTGGTGGCATAGGAAAAAAGGCTGACAAAAAGATGGGTTGATGAAGTTTGAATGTTGATTCCTTTGGCCTTTTGGTTGTTCAGGTGGAAGGAAAGGGAATGATCGATTTGTAGGGTTAAACTTTACTATTTCAGGAATTCTGATTACCTTCTTTTAAGGATATGGTACAGTTGGACCTAGCACTACATGGTTGACACTTCTTTTTTCTTGACTTGGTGGGTACAATGATGCTAGCCTGAGAGCTAGATGCCTTTCTTGTTCTCAAAGCTCCTTTTGTACGTGGGTTATTACACACCTGGTGGCCTGTTTATGTGATTATTTAATACCGATAATACAAGGAAGAGAAAAATGGGAGGAATGCTGGGATCTTCGATGACAGATATGTTCATTTTGGCCAGCATGGTGTCTCGAGCTTCATTATGGGTTAAGTGCTAAAGCTTTTCTTTTTTAATTAAAGTGAATGGACATGATTTGTCATTTAAACTTTAGACTCGGGCAGAAGATTTTGTTCTCACACTTGTACGTACCTCTTTTATTTTAATTCTATGGTAACCTAGACCTTCTTTCTGTTCTGAACAGATCATGTGGGATTTCGGCAGGATCTAATGCTCACATAGATATATGTGTTTGGTATCTCTTATGTAAATTCTAGGTTTTGTAATTCCGTTTCTTTTTTCTTCTGTTATTGAAGGGATGACTACCTGACAATTGCTACAACACGGCCAGAGACCCTATTTGGTGACACAGCTATAGCGGTGCATCCCGAGGTTAATTGCATTATCTTTCTGTTTCAACTTTCTGCATAGATTCGTTAATCATTTTTTTAAAATGGAAGACTAGTGAAAGTATCACCTGTAATTGCCTCCATGTATCACCATTTTGTGCGTGGAAGGAAGAATTATTTGTCTTTTCGACAAGGTGTAAAACTTTCAAAGTTAAATATGTAGGCGTGGCTAGTCATTATTCGTCCATTTCCATATGTGAATGAAATTTAATTTTATTGCATCCTGCTTTCATGGATCCCATAGGGCTTACTCCTAGCTTTGGTAAGTGCTCTCTTTCAGTTATATCCCTAACTTCTGCAAATTATTTGTGAAAATTGTCTGGAATTCTTGTGTTGTGGCTTCTTTCAGTCTCTTATCATTCTAATTACTCCTAGCCCATCTATTGAAGTGGAATTCCAGTGGATGAGGTTTGTGGGTCTTGGGAGGGGGAAACAAAAAAGAAGCTGTGGCATAATGCTTTATTGCCAGTGTTGTGGTGCATATGGCCTGAGAGGAATGCACTGCTCTTTATTGGACTTATTTTGCTCTTCAGGTGCTTTAAAATTGAGTTACTTACCTAGCTTCTTCATGATCTGGAACCATAGGGGGCATTTAGGAGTTGCGTTATTGTAGAGATCCAAAGAATTGGGTCAACTTGTAAATAGTTCTTTCCTGAGGACAACATCCTTTTTTTCTGTATTCTGATGCTCGTTAGTATATACTTTCCTTTTTATCTGAAAAAAGAGCGTCATGTTACCTTTCAATCTGCCAAAGTAGTCTCACGTTTGTCACATATTCATAGGTTGAGATTTAAGTTGTCTCCAAGGTAATCATCGAACGTGTTAATGCAGTCTGTTAGGCTCCAGTCTTAGATCTAAATAGTTGCAGACCAGACCTTGCATTAATGTTGCGATGAATTTTGAGTCTTTGCTTCATTGATTTTGACTCTTTAACTTTTAGCGTAACAGACCTTGCATATAGTCGTGAACTCGATGTTCCAGGAACATTTTGATTGCACTTTCTTCTTTTTCTTCCCTTTTTTGTTCACTTGGTAATTGTAAATTCAAAGGCCTTGGGCCTACAACCCAAGCGTATTACCTCCAAAAAGACAAAGATAAGTACAAAAGAAAAAGGGATGAACAGGTCACTCACCTATCAACGTTTCAAGTGAGGCCAATGATTTGTCAGTAGCAAGTTTATACTAAAAAGAAATGCTCGACATAAACCATTTAACTAAGAGGTTCGACTCTTGCAATTCTTCCAATCACCCATGGGAGATCTTTTGTCATAGCTGTTGAGTGTTTTGAATGATCACTAGTTAAATGTCTTGTGAGTTTGATTGGCATATGAACCCGCCAATTTATTCATACATGCAATGTTACTTCAATCCATATTTCAATGTGGTGATTTGTGCCCTTTATTGAAACAAACACCCTAAAGGCATGCATGGCTGTTACATTACCCTGTAATATGTCCTATTGACAATAGGCCATAGTGGAATGGAGTTGGATTGTTGGAGTTAATAAGTGTCCAAGTTCATTCGTATCATGTTCTTAACAAACTCAAGATTATATTTCAATGGTTTATTCTTCATTGTGATAGTATTTATTGGTTTTGAAGGACGAACGCTATGCAAAATATGTAGGCTGTCAAGCGATTGTCCCAATGACTTATGGACGTCATATCCCGATTATTTCAGATAGGGTAAGATCCTCACCCTTTTTATGCCTTCTTAGAATTCCCTTCTCATCTTCTTATATTTAGTTTCATTTTTGTTACAACAATGCTTGGTAGTTGGCTTGTATGTTTTTCAATCCGTAGTGTAACAGTAACTGATTTTTTAAAATAGAAGAGTAATATTATTGATAACAAAATACAGGAGGACAAGAAGTCCTAGAAAGCACGCAAACAAATAAAGCCTCTTCACAATGGGATTCTGAGACAATCCTATGGCAAAGATCCACAGAGTAGCAAAATAGATTCTTTTATCCCACACCAAATCTTTTGATAGAAATTGACTCCAACAGACCTATTGTTTGTTCCTGTCTGTCCAAAGACACCAAACCAATGCATATTACTTACCTATTCTTAGGCCCAAATCCTTGGTAACCAATATGGAACATAAGTAACAAATTTGGAGGACAAACCCAGTTTTCTACAAGGATCCCAAATAACCAGTGCCAAGCATTCCATGCAAAAGGACAATGCAGGAATAAATGCTCATTAGTTTCCCCACTTCTATGGCACATGACACAAATATCTATGAGAACAATTTGTAACGCCTCCTCTGCCGTTGATTGTTGGTTTTGGCTTTGTTAAGAATCCAAAAGAAAGCGCACACATTTATGGGAACATTGGTACCTCAAATGGCAGGGCTAAGAGGAACAAAAGAAGTATAAGCAGTGGTAAAATGAGCCTGGTGCTTGACAAAGCCCCTTATTTCTGAGTTTAATGGTAATTGATCAGTTCTGGAAACAAGTCTTCAGCTCTTGAATTTAGTAGAATATATTTAAAATTAGGAAAAATTTCATTTTGGGTACCCGAAGTTAGGCTTAATTGCATTTTGGGTACCCGCCTTTTCAATAATCTCATTTTGGGTAACTGAAAAATTAAAAGTTGTCTCATTTTGGGTCATTTGACTGACGGGGTTAAAATTTCAGTTAAATGTTGATGTGTCATTAAGCAAAGAAAATCTTGCAAATATCCCAAAAAAATTTCAAAAGTTACAAAAAATTCCCAACAAATATTAAATTTGAACTGCAAGTATTGGGAATTTTCTGTAGTTTTTAGTGTTTTGTTCAAGATTTTTTTGCTTGATAACACGTTAACATTTAACGGAAATTTCAATCATGCCCGTCAAAGGGCCTAAAATGAAACAATTTTTAATTTTACAGGTACCCGAAATGAAATTATTAAAAGACGGATACCCAAAATGCAAATAGGCCTGACATCGGGTACCCAAAATGAAATTTTTCCTTAAAATTACTGCAAACATGTATATCTGACTGCTATTCAGAAGAATGAAGAATGATGGTAGCGTGCCTGTCATTTTCAAAAACTAGGTTGTCATCAATAGTTCATATTTCAGTTCAATCAAGCGGCCAGATATTTCTTGGTTGAGATTGATTTGATTTTTCATCTTTTGCTGGCGGTGTGGAGGGCTTGGTTGAGAGAATCATACCAAGAAAATAAAACAAAGTACTGGGTAAAGTAAGCACCTGTAGAATTGCAAGCGAACGACAAATCAATTATCACTACGAGGAACTAGGGAGTGGGAATGCACTATGTCGATCTGATTGGGTGGTGACCTTTCATCCAAATCTTAGGTAATTGCTACTGTAGTAGTATGTTTAAATCTATATGACCTAGACTTTCTGCAACCGGTTGCATTGTTAGGTAAGCTTATCCACTCGAGTTAACTTTTAGATTGCCTAAATTTTTTGTTGGTTGCCTAAATTTGGAAAATGTCTACTGATATGTATGCTCTTCATTTTCAAATTCCTATTTCTGGTTGGGAATATTTAAGTATCTAACCTCTTCAATTATGTTACAGTATGTTGATAGAGAATTTGGGACTGGTGTCCTGAAAATTAGCCCTGGACATGATCACAACGACTATGTCCTTGCCAGAAAGATTGGTCTACCAATACTTAATGTTATGAATAAGGATGGAACACTGAATGAAGTTGCTGGAATTTATTCGTGAGTTTCTACTATACTTGTGCTTTGTTGTTTAACAATATTAGTGAATCATTATCTCTTTGTGATTCATGTGAAATATCTTTGTGACAGCGGACTTGATCGTTTTGAGGCAAGAAAGAAACTTTGGGCAGATCTCGAGGAGACGGGGTTAGCTATCAAAAAGGAACCCCACACCTTGCGAGTTCCTAGATCTCAGAGAGGTGGAGAAGTGCGTGTTGTTTGTGAAAGAGCTAAATTCTGTTTGTAGAGATTTGTAATTTTATTTTTTAATATTTGTTTTATAAAGGTGTGGTTATACATAATTTCCCACAAGTGTGCTTACTGTTTTTCCATCCCTCTACCCCATATTTTGTTTTGCTAGATTATAGAGCCATTGGTTAGCAAGCAATGGTTTGTAACAATGGAGCCACTGGCAGAGAAAGCACTGTATGCAGTTGAAAAAGGAGACATAACCATCATGCCTGAGAGATTTGAGAAGGTATGTCATAGTAGACTTGCGGAAAAACGAATTGCAGCTGCATTTTCTATCCCATTTTGTATATTTTGTGTGTATATATAGAGAATTATGGATCACATGAATGCAGTGTTTTAGAGAAATATTTTTAGTCAATTCTAGGATTCTAGACACATAGGATTTTCAGTGAAGGCACTTAGGAATTAAAAAGTCTCTCGTAAGCAAGAAACTTTATTTGGAGCTTTATCAGGGTTTGGGGAAGTGAAGATGTACACAACCCTGCCTTGGAATGGAACAGACTGTTTTTCTAAATCTCTAGAATGTACAACCAAAATTCCCCTCTAAAATTTATCCTTTTAAAAAGGACGCTATATGCAATTTCCTTAGTTTGTCTGTTACATAAGCAAGATTATGTCGGCAAAATCAACTCTTTCTCAGATAAGAAAAGTCATTTGAAGAGAATTACAAACAAGTTGCCCACCCATTAATTACTACTTAGCCCAGTTCTCTGGACATCCGCGATTCTGTAACTCCTAAATACTCTACCCACTTTAGCCCAAATGGAATCTAAGTAATTCACCCAATCCCACAAAACTCTAATGAAAGAGCAGTCCTTGAAGAAAGACTTCCTCTTCAAACAAGTTCACTTTCAACATAAGAAAAATGCATTTATAACAATTCTTTCGGAGAAGAAAAAATGCATTATATTGCTGAAAATCAAAATGTACAACAAAGGAGGACGAGGTGTCCTCTATTAAGAATCAAATTACAAGTTTGCTTAATTCCTTAGAACTTCCATGATAGAGCAATTCCTGAATACCCCCTCCTGAGGGGAAGGGTGCTGTAACACTAGACTAAAGAGAAGCCAAATAAATGACCCTGTCCCACAGTATGATAAGGAAGGCTTAATGAAAACTATGCATTTCCTTTCAACAAAACCAACATAGCAAAAATTTCGGAAAAGAAGATTGACAAACCGAAGCATCACCATAAATATCGGAGTTTAGAAAACGTGCGTTATACAGCATACATTGATCAGGAACAGGGCTACCTCTAGTCTCCTCCGTTGTCATACATATTTTGTATTACAAAAGTGTATCTACAATAACCTAGAACCGTGGAGGGGCTAATCTAATATTTCTAAATGTCGCAAATAGTCTACTTAAAAGTTACCTTGCCAAATCACAATGAAGGAACACATGCAAGCAAAATTTGCAGCTAGGATGACAAAGCATACAAATATGTGGCTCATCCCTTGTCTCATGCTTTCAAGCATATTGGTGGTATAGATTCTCCCTAATCTCAATGTCCATACACAAGCTCTTGTCATGAAAGGAACCTTCGCCTTTCACAGAATGTTGGCAATCTTAAACTGAGAATAGTGCGATGGTAGGCAAGGCAAGCAAAAATCAGTTTGAGCTCAACATTCTAGACACCTCTTTTGTACTCTAATGTCTTCATTACTAGAAGGACTAAAAGAATTCAGAAGCCCCAATAGCGAAGTATGTTTGTAGGTTCCATGAAATATGATTAGGAAGAAGGCGCGAAAACTGTCACCAAAATGGTCTCTTCCCTTTTCATATGTCCTCTAAAAATTGTATCCTAGTTATATGTCCTAACAAAAGAAGTATTGGGGAAAAATTCCTTGGAGATAATTTCTAAGGACATGCAAGTGTAGCAGCTCGAGCATTGCGCACCTCCCCACCATTACAATATTCTACTGTTGCTTTTAGTAACTATATGCCAAAGTAAAGTAATCCTCGAAGGGATACACTGCAACTACTTATTCATGAGAGCAATGTTCATTTTAACAATCCTTCCTCCACCCCAACCTTTCTTTGTAGTTCTATAAACCGGATTCCTAGATACATGATGATCCTTTTGCTTTCCATCAAACAAACAACAACAACGACTAAGTAATAATCCTGGTGAGGACGGGCTTTGGGGAGGTCCAGATTTACTCAACCTTACCTTTAAGTAGTAGAGATGTTGTTTCTAGT
Organism: Mesembryanthemum crystallinum; assembly: GCA_030267885.1. Taxonomy (NCBI): domain Eukaryota; kingdom Viridiplantae; phylum Streptophyta; class Magnoliopsida; order Caryophyllales; family Aizoaceae; genus Mesembryanthemum; species Mesembryanthemum crystallinum. Next base: position 313 of record BSSO01005771.1, on the reverse strand, counting down.
AAATCCACAAATACAATTTCTGAATACAAGTTGAAAATAAATAAATAAATAAATAAATAAATAAATAAATAAATGTGAGAGTACATAACTGAATAAAAAAGAACATGTTCCAAAACTATACAACTAAGACAACTAAAAAGGAGATAAAACATTACCCAAAAAAGCCAATGGAATAAAACCCAAAAATACAAATGCAAATGCTCAAGGCACACCAGTCCCCAGGAGAAAAGGCAACAAAACAACTACATACAAAATACAAATAATAATAAACTTAAAAGAAATAAACAAACTTATCCACAATAAGCAGCTATCT
>BSSO01005770.1:0-12732 GCA_030267885.1 Mesembryanthemum crystallinum | reverse complement strand
GGTGACTGGAAAACACACCAGCCACCTGCTGGTGCTAGCTGGACATGGAGAAAACTAATGCAGGCGAGAAACATTTTTCTTGGTGAGTATAGTGGCAACTTGTGGACTTCTCATACTCAATATACAGCCAATAGTGGTCATAAATGGCTTAGGGGTCAAAGAAACAAAGTACCTTGGCGTAAATGGGTCTGGTGTAAATGTAATGTGCCTAAACATTCTTTTATAATCTGACTGCTCATGAATGGTAGGCTCAAAACAAAGAGCTTGTACTATGCTCATATGGTTGGAAATGATGATCAGTGTCTGCTTTGTGGCTGCTCTGTTGAAACTCAAAGCCATCATTTTTTCACATGCACTTAAAGCACTAGGTGTTTATATCTATTCCAACAATTGCTGTAAAATTCTCACTTGTCCTCACTCAATAGCAGGATAGGGACTTGGATACACAGAAGATACATGGGAACTCAGTTCATGAGGAAAATGATCTATGCTAGAATAGCTGCATTGCTCTACCACATATGGCAAGTGTTAAGTGGTAAAAAAAACATATTTAGTTCCCCTAATACTTGTCTTTTGGCTGTTTCTCATAGTGTTTCATGTGTTCCTTAGGAATTTTCTAGTTTTTTCGGTTTTATTTTCCACTTTCTTCATTTTATATTTAATTTCAGGATTTTAATCACTTATTTTGTCTTTAGGTGATGTAGACCACAAGTTAGGAGAAGGAACAGTGGAAGGAACATGTTTGGAACTCGCCAGGAACAGGTTATGCAGGCGGGAACAGTTTGAGGAACTGGTTAGGAACCACTGGTCAGAACTTGAGCTACAAGGAGGACGACTTTAAGGCCCATATTCAATCCATATTTTCAGCAGATCTTCTACATGTCTTAGAATGATTTTTGGTGATATTTTATCCTCTAGAATATTCCCAAATATTGTCCTAAGATGGTATGCTTGGAGAGCAAGGCAAGAGGTGGAGTTTTATGGCAAGTAGGGCTCTATATCTTTCCTAATCTTGAAGGATTCTTAGCCGGACGAATTTGGCTTAATTTCTAGAGATTATTCACTTCCTAAACACTTCTAGCTACTGCTCAAGGAAAGATATCAAAAGATAATGCAAAGATCTTGTAGAATATTATCTTTTCCTTAGGGGGTGAGTTTCCTAAAGGTTTTGGAAGTCCTATAGGAAAGATGATCTGAAGTGAAGGGGAGTTGGACGTGATTCCTTGCCTATATAAAGAGAAGATCAGTCACAATTGAAGAGAGGTTCGTCCCTTGGACGAAATTCACAGCTCACGTTGCAACCGAAGAGGAACTGGGTCAGAAGCTATTTCGGCCTTCATTGCTGGTTTTCTAACATGGTTCCTCTTTCTTTTATCTTTGTTTTGCTTTGTAATATGATTCCTTAGTTGCTTGCTTAGTAGACACATTGGATTGAAGCATATGTAATAGTTTTTCATGAGACAAGTGTTTTGGTTTTATGTTAATCAGTTGCTAGTTCTTATATTCATGTCTTATTTGCTATTAATGTTCATGATTGATTATTAGATTTATTAGGAGCTCTACTAATTGGTTTAGCATGATTTCTATTGCTAGTTAATTATCTATGTTCGTAATTGCATAGGGAAATTAACACCAAGTGGCAACTAGTTCAAGTTTTGGATGGTCAAACGGCTTTAACTTTGCTAGAGTAAGATATGATCTAGGCTAAATTGTCCCCGCTGGTGATGTGTTGGTTGTCTAGGGTTGGTGATGGCTTTCTAATTCGTTAATGCTTCCATTGAATTGAATCCTATGCGCTAGTGTATTGGGCTTGTTCTAATGGTTAGAGAGTTAGATCTTTTGGGCTGGTCCGGGTCTAACTATACAGTAAGGAAAGTTAGGGAATTTTAGCATCTAAAGTTTCGTAGCCAATCTATTTAATTTGCAATTGTATGTGTCTATGACTGAATTATCTTGCATGGTGGATTTCTAATCGTCTATTGAGTGTTTATCCATTTAGATTGAGTTTTTTTAAAGTTTGTTTTAGTTAATTTAGTTTAGATTCATTAGTTCCCTCAAAATTCCCCCCTTTATTGATCACAATTGCATAAAACATAAGTTCTCATTTTTCGTGGGATCGACCCTTACTTGTCCTATCTACTTGTTAGGTGTTAGTAAATGTATTAATTTTAACAATACGCATCAGCAAGCAAGAAACAAAGCCTTGTGGGAGCACACTATCCTTAGACCTGAAATTTTGTTCAAGCAGCTGAAGTACCAGGTTAAACACAGGGTGGCAAGCATCATCCCTAAGAAGACCTCTAAGGCTGATAGAGCTTGGTTTGCTAGTCTTTTTGTATAGCATTTGATACTGAGTAATGATGTTATATGTTGAGTTTTGTTGGATTGTTTTGCCTCTCCCATGGTTAAAATAACCCTTCCTAGAAGCTATATCTTTTAATGGGATGAGATGTGTAGGGGAATGCCCCGAAGTTGATGTACTTAATGCTCTTTGGTAATATAACTGCTAATTATTACCCCAAAAAAAATGTATTGAATGGTTAATGATATGAGAATAAGTTTATGTAGTTAATTATATATGAGATCTAGAATATGAAAACATTATTGTAAGATACATTAGTTACAATTTTGTCTCAACCCTAGCTAAGTATAAGAATATTACTTTCGCATCAAGACATACCATTGTTGAATGAGAACCTATATTAAATCATATGAATGTCAACTTTTATCATTGTTTTGTATAGCTAATGGGGAAGGCCGTGTTATGTATAGGTAGCTCCTTTCACCATTATAAATATACTGTATTAACTATAACATGTTCTCTAATAATATTGTACTCCCTCTGTTTCAAAAAAAAAAAAAAAATATTTACATTGACTATTTTGGGTATTTCACTAAAATCTTTACATTTCCTAAAGTGGAAAGTTTTTTTTTTTTTTTTATTGAAATGACATAATTACCCACTAACTTCTCTCTCATCATTAACATACATTATTTGTTCAATACTATGCCAAGGGCATTATTTGAAGTCAAATACCATTCCAAAATTCCTTAAGGTAGTGTTTGGATACCGCGGTTTCATTTCAAATGCTGAAATTGAATATCAGAATTTGAAATGAAGCATTTCAATTTCAATGCCACTGTTTGGCAATTATAAATATTTCAAATTCTGGAATTGAAATGAGAGGTATTTTTTTCTTAGATGATCTTCTTTTTCCCCTTCTCTTTCCTCCCACAAAAATTTCTCTCCCCTCTCTCCATGTCTGCATCCACATACATTGCAGAAGAAAAAACAAGAAAAAGCAGTAGATTTTTTAGGAAGGAGAATTTAACATCATGATAATATTCAAAATCACGATAAAAATTTGAGATTACAAAACCAATTTGGGTAAACATTATAAAAAGAAAACATGAACGAACATCCAGAAATTCCTAATTGGAACACACAATTGAAGATTAAAATCAAACAACTTTCAATTATTTTTTCTAGGGTTTGAAATTAGGTGAGATTGCAGTTATGATCAGAGGATGTTGAAGGGGACCAAAATTGTATGTCTCGATCTCAAATCAAGAGAGCGAAAGTGTTGAATTTCTTGAACAAAGGCTCGAACTCGTCCATTGATTTCCCAAAAACACCTGCTGAATTGCAAATTGGCTGGGTTGCCTCAAAGAAATAAAGTTTCTTTTTTTTTCATTTTAATTGCTTGGAGGAGAAAGAATTGAGAGATATAGAGAGATGAAGGAATAAAAAAGTGCTTAGAGAAATCAACAATGGAGGCACCATGATTTTTGCTTCACATGGAGAGAGAATAGCCAGGTTAGGGGAGAAAGAGAAATGACGCACGACACTATGGGTAAGTGAGAGGAGAGAGAGTGTGTCTTTACTGATGGGTTGGGCCTAGAATTTGAAATGACATCAATATTTTGAGAATTTGAAATTCTAAACTTTCAGCCTATTTAGAATACTCTTGGATTTGGCCCAATTTCAACTTTGAAATTCTAGTGTTTCCCAAACACTGAAATTGCCCCAATTCCAGAATTCGAAATGAAATCATCATATCCAAACAGGCCATAATAGACATGATAAGTCATGATGTGAAGATTTTAGTGGAACGCAAAGAATAATCATCTCAATTTGATTTGTTTATTTATCTCACACAAGAATCAAAAAGGTCTCTCGTGAATAAAACTCCCAAAAAACTACTTTTATATCGCATACTTTGCTCTTTCCTAATGTATTTCTAAAAGTCCCATTCAACCTTTATTCGAAACTTGATTAAAAAAGAAAACTATTTATTTAATGAGTGTCAGTTATTAAAACTCAACTTCAATAAATATTTAATTTGATTTACATGTAATTGTGATAAATAGAAAACTTGGTAAGTGATGTTTTCTCCCAACCTTTAAGGTGAAACCTCGGTGCCATGGCAAGGAAAAACAAAGCACCGAAAAAGAAATCATTCTAGAAGAAACATGCTAACAAGCCATCAACCACTCAATCTCTTGATGCGCTATCTCAATCTATTTCTAGCAATGCCAAAACCTACACTGCCCCTACTTCTTCTCAATAGGGTTTGCGAGCTATTACAGCTACAATAGATGCTATGAAGCTAAAATCGGTGCTCAATCTTCACTGTGTTGCTTTGATTGACTTTCAAAACTGACACAACTGTGAATGGTGAGGGTGCTGTCATCTATCCGGAAGAAGCTCGATACGAGTTGTGTAGGTTATCGGATGGAAAATCATGCACCTAAGGTTGATGGAGCTGAATGTGCAGTTAAATGGAGCACTGTGATAAAAGTTAAATCAAATACTGAGGCATTTCAATTTGAAAATGTTAGTTTACCTGCTACTTCTTGTAAGCATGTGAAGATTCATGAGGACGATGTTGCTGATGAAATTGCTTATTGGAAAGTGCTATTGTTTGTTATGTAATGGGGGAAAACCCCACTTTCTCTATCATGGAGGCTATATATATAGAGTATATGGGAGAATTTGGGGTTGATAAAATTGCTGCAATTGACAGGGGGGTTTTTCTTGTTCGTTTTGATTTTGTTGATAACAAGGAGAAAGTGATTGATGGTGGGTTTTGCTCTTTTGACAAGAAGCCTTTGATTGTCAAGGGATGGCGACTTGAGATGAATATTAGAAAAGAGGAGGTCAAATATGTGCCTATTTGGGTCAAGTTGCCTAGATTAAAACTCAAATACTAAGGCTATAGTGCTCTCAATAAAATTGCTATAATTGTGGGTAAACCTCGGATAAGTGATAAAGCAATTGCACTAAATAATAGGCTTAGCTATGCTAGGGTCCATGTGGAACGAGTCAGAAGTTCCTTGACACTATTCAATTTGAGAATGAACATGGGCGGTTAGTTCAACAAACTGCGAAATTTGAGTGGAACCTGTCCTCTACTTAGTTTCCAAGAATTATAGTCATGAGGCTGTGCTTTGCAAGAAGGCTCCTTGTGTAAAGAAATGGATACCTAAAAAAGCTCTCGCTCCTGCTAAACCAAATGCTGATTGGATCCAATTGGTGACAGACAAGAAGAGCCTAGTGACAAGGGTAATGTGAATGTTGCTCCCACTGATGAGGCACACACTACTAATCCTTTGGGGTTATAGCAGTGGAGAATGAGATAGCTTATGAAGTTCTTACACCTGATGGTCCCTATATCACTCCCTCTCATGCAGGCCCTAGCATATTGGGAAGTGTTGCTATGGATTCAGGGACCCTTTATATGGATAATCTTGCCTTTTGGAATGTGATGAGAGGAATAAATATACCATCAAACATGCTAAAGTGAGATGGTTTTTGAATTAATATAAGGTGAGGTTTTTACCTTGCTAGAAACAAAGGTAACTGCTCCAGTCTATACACTTTAGCATCTGAAACGGTTAGAGTCTTTATACTAGTGCTACCTATCACCCTAAAAGTAAAGAGTGGATACTCTGACTGCCTAATTTATTCACTATTTATATTACCACTACTACTGCACAATTGGTTCATTGTCATGTGACCCATAGGGGGATCTAAGAAGTCATTCTTTTGTACTTGTTTTAAGCATTTAATAATGTGCATGAAGGAGATACTTTGTGGCAAGATCTAATCAGCATTAGCACTTGAATATATGTTCCTTGGTTAGTTTATGGGGATTTTAACAATGTATTGAACTTACATGAGAGGGTGGGCTCTCCTGTATCTCTGGCAAAGATTAATCCAATCAGAACTGGTCTTGATTCTTATGAGCTGACTGATGCTAAAAGAGCTGGTGCTTTCTTTACTTAGACTACTAAAGAAGGGGGGCGGCAGAGTCTATAGTAGAATTGATATATGTTTAATTAATGAGCAATGGTAAGACTTATTTTGTCAGTCACTGGTGACCTTTATGCCTGAGGGCATGTTATACCATTGTCCTGGTGTGATCTCTACCATGGATATCATTATAAGGCATGGTAAACCCTTCATGTATTTCAATTGTTGGAATAAGGTTGATTCTTTCTCCGAGGAACTGTAGCAGTCTTGGAATGGTAACATTGAGGGAGTTCCTATGTTTAAAATGGTGTAAAATTTGAAGAGGTTGAAACCTGTTCTCAAAAGGCTTAATACTAAGAATTTTGGGGACATTGAGGTTAAACTAGTTGACTGTAAGACTAGACTCTATTCTCTTTAAAATGAGCTCCATATGGACCCTGCCAATAAAGTATTAGGAACCAGTGAGAAGGCTTGCTCTACTGAACTAGAGATGCTCAACAAAGCTCATATTTCCTCACTCAAAGAAAAAGCAAAGGCACATTAGCTCAAGGGTAGGGATATGAACACCTCTTATTTCCATTCTTGTATTAAGGCTAGGAGAATAGAATCTTTGCTATTTCTGATGTGAATGGTGTGAATCATGAACAACCTGATGATGTATGTAATGCTTCTTTAAGCTACTACAAAGGCCTCTTGGGCTTTGTTGTTGCCACAGATCATGTTAATGAAACTATGGTGAGAACGAATGTAATTCTAATTGAAGCACAACAAGAATTGCTACTCCAACCTTTCTCTCATGATGAAGTGAAGCATGCAATATTTAGTATATATGGCAACAAGGATTCTGGGTCTGATGACTATACTAGGCAGTTCTACAAAGACTTGGGGGATTGTGGGGGATGATATTATTGTAGCAACGTTGAACTTCTTTGCAACTGGTTTGAAGGAGATAAATAATACTACTATCGCTCTTGTTCCAAAGGTAGCTGATCCCGGTTAAATTGTGGACTACAGACCAATTTCTTGTTGCTCTGTGCTCTACAAGGTGATCTTAAAGCTTTTGTGCAGTAGAATGAAGCTTGTTTTGCCTGGCTTGATATCTGAACCAAATGAGTCTTTGTTGAGGGCAGGTCTATGGCCCAAAATATCATGGTGTGTCAAGATATGGTGAGACATTACAGCATATCAGCTTCTACTCCTAATTGCCTTATCAAAGTAGACATAAGCAAATCCTTTGATTCAGTGTCATGGAAGTTCATTGAAGAGATTCTTGTTGCTCTCAACTTTCTAGCGCAATTCTTCAAGTGAATATGTTGCGTATTTCCTCCCAAAATTCTCTTTAGTGATCAATGGTGGTTTATATGGTTATTTTGAGGGGAAAAGAGGTCTGAAATAATGAGACCCCATCTCTCATCTCTTGTTTGTAATTGGAATGAAATACTTGTCAAGGATTCTAGATATGGTGGGGGCCATGTCCAGCTTCAAGTTCCATGCTAACGTACTGGACTGATGTTGAATCATCCATACTTTGTAGATGATCTCCTCTTGTTCAGCAAGATGTGTAGTTTGTAGTTATTCTACTTAAAGCTTTTGCCACCTTCTCCAGCGCAAAGGTTTAGAGGCTAACGAGGGAAGATGTTAAATTTACTTTAGTAATGTCAATGAAGAGGAACAAGAAGATAGTGTTTTGCAAATTTCTGGCTTCAGTAAGGGGGCTATGCTATACAGATATTTGGGAGGAGTTCCTATTTCCACCAAGAAGGTTTCCAAGATTGACTGTGAAGTAAAAGACAAGATGGTGATGAGAATCAAGACGTAGAGCTCGAGGCATTTATATTATGCATGAAGAGCATTATTGATTAACTTTGTTCTTATAAGTCCACATGCATGCTGGGCATCTATTACTATCTTAATTACCAAGGTATGTCCTGGCACCTGCATAAAATTGTTGCTATTTGTAGAAATTTCCTATGGGATGGAAAAGTTATGCAGTCAAGTCTCCTTCTATTGCTTGGGACCTGATATGCAAGTCAAAAAAAGAGGGTTGTCTGGGCATAAGAGATGTGTTAGTGTGAAATAATGCAGCAACTGGTAAGAACGTATGACATGTTGCAGCAAAAGATATGGGTCAAGTGGATCAATTTTGTATATTTAAAGGAAGAAACTGGTGGAATTATAGCCCTAGTCTTAGCTCCAGTTGGTACTGGAAGCAAGTTTGTTTGTGAGGGATAAGCTTCTAATGGGCTTCGATGGTGGTATATGGCTGCATAACACTTCACAAAAGTATTGTATCTCCTATGGTCAAACTAGGCTTTAGCAGCATTATCAATCAATTCCATGGCACTACTGGGTTTACAATATATATTCTTTGCCAAAGAAGGCTTTCTCTAATTGGTTATTTATGCATAATAGATTGCAAGTAAAGGAAAGGTTGTTCAGATTTAATATTGCACCCGATGATCTCTGTGAAATCTATGGCCAGAGCTCTGAAAGTACAACACACCTCTTGTTTAGCTGTCAATACAGCAAAGCTTGCCTTATTCAGTTAAAGCAAAACCTGGGGGGTTAACACTCCTTCTACTGATCTCAATTACTTATGGAGATAGGGCACAAGAAGGTATAAGGCTAATGGATTCAAGAGGAGGTTCTTGCTGGTTCAGGTCATCGCCCTGCTTTGTTTGGATCGATCAGACCTGGTCTTTCGCTGGGATTGATGTATCGAGGTTGATTACATAACGTTACATCTTCTGCCAACGTCTCTTTGCCTATGGAGATTTAACTGCTCGATCCCACCAGATCGAAATTGAATAACAAGATCCTACTCTCCAGCCGGGAACCGTGGGTTTTGATAGGAGAAAGCGTCAGACCGGTGTTTGTTGCTTTATCTGCTTCGGTTTACTATGTCTGGAAAACCAGAAATTTGTCTAGAATTAATGGTGTTGTTGCTTCCCCTGCTTATGTAATTAAACATCTCTTCACTGAGCTTAAGAGTAAGACTTTGAGTATTCTATCGTTTAGGCCTCCCTATAGGGATAGTATTGGCTTGAGAACTTCGATTTTGTTTCTTTTGCATACCATTGAGGCTTGGTAATGTAGGAGCATCAAGAAGAGTCTTATTTGCATTAGGAGTGTCATAATTTGTTTCCTAGTTTAACATGGAGTGAATAAAGTAGAGATATTGTAGGAGTCTTTTTTTAGGACATTATCTTTTAACAAGTTTATAGTTTACGAGTTTTAGTTTGATTTACTTTCCTAGTTTAAGTCTATATTAGTTTCCTAAATCTAGTTAGTTTCAATTTATTTTCCTATAAATATGGGTATTTGTAATTGTTCAAAAGTATAGAGTGTTGAGTTTATGTTACTTGAGTTAAATCTTGAGTTTATGAATTGGTTCTTGCGCATAACTTTTCAGGATGCTTGCGAGTTTTTTTAGTTTCTTCAATCTTGCGAGGTTATGGAAACGCCAAGTTTAATTTTTCTTAGGTGTTGAGACCTTATAGAGAAGTTATCTTGTTTATTTTTATTACTTTCGTTCATAAAAAAAATATAAAGAAAATAAAATTTTTCTTTAAACTTTCGCATATACATCAAAGTGGTATCAGAGCATTACTTTGGATTTTTCCTAAACTTCAAACTATCCAATTTTATTGACCACAAGATTTCCTAGGCGTTGATCGTGACAAGGTTCACCTTCCAAGAAATCGCAGCACTTCGTCAGGTCGGCAGGCAAAACGTCTCCAATTTGATCATGACAGTAGTGTTTTTTGTAGATAAACGATGTTTTGAGCAAGACTAGTTAAGCTATAGCTTACTAGCACCGTGCTTTTTTTTTTTTGGCAAACTTGGATCATTTTCAATGCTTTTTGGGTTGCTTTGTGATTTCTTTTGTCCCTAAATTAATTTTTAAGGGACCCAAGCAATTACTCGAAGATTAGTAATGGTGATGTTCAATTCATGGGAAGAACAATTTCTTTTGGTGTAGCGACTTTAGAGAGGAGTTATCTTTTTTATCTTTACTGCTTTCATTCATAAACACAAGATACGAAAAGATTAATTTTCTTTAAACTTATACATCACTTGGGGGAGGGCCCTTTTGAGAAGGTAACCTCCCTCCCTCTATTGGTTTCCCCTTCCTCTCTTGGTTTTAATATATGTTTATTTAATTTCATATGGTTTTAATGAGAATCAATCATTTACCATTATTAAATGAATAAAAAAAAAGTGAAAACTTGCTTCATGTAATTGATCAAGAAAGTGAAGAAGAAGGTAGTAATAATACACAACAAGAAAAGAAAAAATGTATATAATTTAAAAAAAAAAAACCCTGTAGCTAATTCCATTGACGAGGCGTTTCGTATGTAGGAATGAGAGTTTTGGACTTAATAAGTGGGAAACTGGAAAAGGGAGTTTAATTGAAGGGTAGGGAATTTATTTAATGATTTCTACCCCGTTGTTCGGCATGTATTGGGAATAACTCGGGAATAAAGTTTCAAATGAATTCCCCATTAGAGATACTTATCTCTCCTACGGGATTAAATTGGTGGGAATAGAGGCCAAATAATCCCATTTTTCATCATCTTCGTATTCTCCATCCCTTATACCAAGCAATTGACAAGTGGGAATTTATCTAAGAATTTTCATTCCCATCTTCTGACTCCCACATACCAAACGGCCCGTGAAGTCATATGAGGCTAAAGACAAGTAAAAATTGAATTATGACATTTTAGTTTCGAAAGTTAGATCTTCATATCAATTTACTTATAACATTCTACTAATGAAAAGTCTAGATAACTCATTTATTTTTATTTTTAAAATATTTTTCCTTGAAGGCCTCAAAAGTCTAAATATTTCAAACAGTCTTTATTTTGTGTTGTTTGTTGTTGTTTCATTTAGGCAACTGAACCAAGAGGCTTGGATCCAAAGCAAAAGATTCTACGTTGACAGATGTACAAATTTTATAAGGAAATTGAAAAAAAATATTTAAATATTCGACTTTAATTTAAAGAGTTTTAGAAAGTTTAAAATTATAATGATACAAAGTTAGTTTTATAAAATTATGTTATGATGTTTCAACTACTATTAAAAAAAAAAAAACAAAAAATCTATTCGGATAAATAGGTCAAATAAATATTTGAGGATAGAATTGTTTCATGGCTAACGACTATAAGTAAGTTGCACTTAAATGCTAACAACACAGAAAAGGAGAGAAAATCGCAACAAATTCTTTAAAAGTCATTTATAACATACCTTAATTTTTAAATTCTAGATTTATTAAAAAATCAATACACCAAAGCACAATAAATATAATACCTTTCGCTGGTCTTGTAGATAAGTTCGGCCACGGATTAAAAATGATGAAGGATCACCTGCAGCCCAAGTGCAAGCCATACTAAAAGTTGGGTCTTTTAGAAGAGTTGCTCCATAGCCACATGTTAAATCGTCAACCCGAGTTGAATCTTGAAATTCCACAGAACTGATCTTTTTTGTGGCTGTTATTTAATGAGAGATCAGAGGTGATGCAAGATAAATGTCACATGTCAATCCATGATGTCCTCTGTATATTTAAAATTGTTAACGTACCTGCAAGATCTTGTATCTTTCTTACTAATCCAGTAGCTGAAAGTCTAGGTTGGATATAACTCTGGAAACGACATTATGAACTATAAGTAGGGTTTTAAATTTATTTATTTTTCAAACAAAACATTGAAAAGGAAACTTTTTGACGTTTTCAAGTTCTGATAGAAATTTAATCTAAATAATCTTCACTTAACTTAAAAAATATTATGTGAATCAAAGAAAGTATTACAATTCCATCTTCTAATATGTTGTACACCAGTTTCGTTCTCAGCTAAATGATAAAAAGATTACAAAGCTTTGCACAACAAAGATGTTCGTGGTCTGCATTAGTATTTTGGATTTAAGGGAGAAAAAAAGGTGTCGAACTATTCATATATGTCATAAGAGAATGAAGGTTACGCGACACTATTCATTTCTACACTTTGGAGGAAGATAAAGTTACCCAAGTACCCTTACAAAAAAAATTGTGACACTTTATATATGAAGGGTATGCAAGTTGATATTTTTGTCAAATTTGGGGATTTTATTGTCCAAAAATATGAAGTGTAGCCTTGAGTCAAAAACGGTTCAAAAAGTCAAGCGTAACCTTCATTAGTGAAAGGATGGAGTACTTAGAATCTTAAAAGGCAAATGTCATATACTAATTACTAGGAGTATCTTTTAAAATTAAAGTTGTTTTAGACATTAGGAGTAACATTAGAAATGATATCATACTATTATAACATCTCTTAAATGATGTTGTTTCTAATTAGGAGACTATTTTATTGTATAAGTTCAATAGTACAAAAGGCATTTCTTTATGATTTGTGCAATAACACAACTATAATCTACACATACCTTATTTCAAATTTCAAAACAAAATAAAAAGAACAATATATAGAGAAACTATGATATGTAAC
>BSSO01005769.1:0-12735 GCA_030267885.1 Mesembryanthemum crystallinum | reverse complement strand
ATATTTAAATTATGATTTTAGTTATTTGTTTATGTAGTAATAATAACAATAATAATAATAACAACACACAATAATAATAATAATAACAACTTCTTTGAACTTAACTTAATTTAATCTACTGAACTGAACTGAACTGAACTAAACTGAACTGAACTGAACTTATTATGACTGAACTGAACTGAATTGAGCTGAAACTTATCAACATAAGTTGAAAAGAACAGGCCCTTAGTAATTACTTGGGAAGGTGATAGTGTATGTAAGGAGCTGAGGAAAAGCCTTCCCTTTTATAAAGTTTGATGACACTTAGGCATGGAATGGCCTAGATACATGTAATACACTATTACATGCAATATTATTTTCCTTTTATTTTTCCTTGGGGAATAATCCAACTTATCCCATGTGCTCTCTTACTTGCCAAGCTTATGTATATTTAGACTTCTCTAGACCCATGTAGCATATTTATGTGTTAGGTTGTCACACTTATACTTAATAACTTGTTCATTTGTCAAGTGTCACCATTTTAACCCAAAACGTGACATAGGATTTACCAACTTAATCAAAAACGTGACATGAGGTTAAGCTAAAACACGTTACACCTCTAACCCTAATCAAATCCTTGATCTCTTCTCTTGATCACACGGCTAATAGCCTAATTATCACTTAATTAATCACAATTTATCTTTAATTAGGTACTTAATCATTTGGGGTATTACATCGATGGCATTGCATCCTTCCCCTGCTACTGGTTTTATGGTTTTGCAATTCATTTTTGAGTTTTGTTGCCTCTTTATACCCACGTTACTAATTTATCGCTTTGACAGAAGAGTTTGATAATTTGTTACTACTATACTAATATTACAGTTTACAATCAGTTTATGTTTTGTTACTACTGCATAGCTTATGCTACTAATATTTTGTAAATTAAGCTCTCATTTTGAATTCTATTACAAACGATTTTAATTATAAGTCGAATTTTCAAATCTACATTTATATTTTATATAATCTGAAAATGTTAGATTTATCAGGTTATTAATTGTGAATATTCGTTATTTATATACTAGAAGCCGAATTCGGAGGACAAGGATTTTAGGACGACTTCTTAAGCTTTTAGGAGAGTGAGAAGAGGTAATATTATGCCTATCTTCTTATAAACTCTCGCTAAAAATGTTTTGATGAGCTAGGTGTTGGCATGTTATATGTGGTATTTTTTGTTATGAATTATGATTAATGATTCGATTATGAAATGTATTGATTTGGGGATGTTTTATCAAGATTGATTTATATAAATAATTTTTAGCATGTTATACATTGAGAATTTGAGCATGTAAATGATGTGATCTATGTATGAATATTTATGAGAAACACATGAAAAATTATTGGTTGTAATCTAAATTAATTATAGCATTTTATGCGAGTATTTGGGTGGATTTATTGTTTATAAAGCATGCTGATTTTTGCATATAAAAATGTTAAGAAATGATTATGAGTTATGTTGAGATTTATTGAGGAAGATACTGGTGTTTGATTAATCACCAATGTATCAAAGTTTGATTTTGTTGAGATATTTGGAGAAATGAACTTGGAAATGGATATTGGGTTAATAAATGATCTAAATGAGAAGTTTGGTAATAAGTAAGAAACTTTGATTGTGTTGTGTGATGGTTTGTATGCATAATCATTTTTCAGTTAATTTTGTGTGTGTGTGACCATAGTATTAATTGACTTCATGAAAACACTAAACACTTAATGTGGAACACATGAAGGTAAGAAAACCTTTGGGTAGGATCCCCCAAATGTGAGAAACATAGGCAACTTATTAGTCGTGAATCTCATGGGGCTGCGGTCACCGTGAGGCGGCTTATAGGTAACCTATTAGTCGTGAACATCATGGGGCTGCAGTCACCGTGGGGCGGCTAATACGTCGGGGCTTGTTCTGCGATACAAGTTCCCCTTTGATATTGATATTGGTTATTTTTCGTTGCGCTGCGGTGCTCGGACTTGTGATTTTTAGTATTCTCTTTACTTGGAACCTTACGGAGCTGCGGTTATCATAGCACGGCTAAAGGGGGTGTGCACACTAGGGAAAATGTGATTATTATGGCCATTTGATTTGAGATTTGTTTAGGGCTGCAGTCCTATTTATGGAGCTTGCGGTCTCTAGTGCCGTTCTCTTCCCTAAATGTAATCAATTAATTAAATGACTTAATTTTTGGGAATAAAATGAATTATTGCATGCGTGTGCTTGTCTATGTGCTACCTGCGTGTGAAATGAATTTCAAATGTTTTCAAAATTTTGGTAAGAAAATGTTTTAACGTTTTACGAGGTAAGGTGATATTACTTAGCTTCTGCTAAATTATGTTTTTTTTTTTTTTTTCCTTTCTGCTTTTCCCCCTTTAATTTCACAGGTGGCTAATGATGGGTCGTGCTGTGAGTATCGTTGGATTTTTTTTAAAATTATTTAAGTTTGGTTATTAAACATTTAAAGATATTTGTTTAATTTGGATTAATGGTTGTAATAATTCAAGTTTACTTAGTTTTAGTTTAAACAATTTAGCAAGAGGCAATAATTAGAATAATCCTTTTGTAACCTTGCATTTAATATTTATAAATACGGCGCTAATACTCCCAAATTTTTCTAATTTCTTCCGCCCAAAAATGTTCTAAAAATATGTAAAAATTTGGGGGTGTTACACCTACCCTCTTTTAATTCTCATTTTTCTTACAATTAAGTGCAAGTAGTAATGATTCTCCAATATGTATGACCCTATAAGTGAAACAACTAACTATTCTTGTTCATTTCAATATTTAACATAGATACACAATGAGTAATTTAAAAATGAAAAATATTGCAGAGATTTTATATAATACGTATTCAACGAAAATTTATTGCAGAATTGGAAAGGAAAAAAATAATAACAAGATGAGTGATTGGAAATTTGTTAAAAATGCAAACTAATGCGGAATTTTCATGTATGTTAACCATTTCCAATAAAGAACTATCAAAACACAGCCCACACACAGAAAAGATGGTCATGCTTAATATAAATAGAGCATTTTTAAGTCTTCAAACATGATCATTCCATAGCCAAAGAATTACGGGCAGTAAGCATATATCAAAATCTAATTAGGTACACAACAAGCATGAACCTATAATGTTATATATGCACAATCAGTAATCTCATGCCAAACTACTCCATTGCACATATGTAGTTCTTTGAGATTTCTATGTATATTGACAAGTATGTTAAATTGACACAAATTCCACGCTTTCTTCTCCACAACTGTTGGAAAAAAAATTATCGGGGATAATAGGGGAATGGAATTCCTATCAATTTAACATACATCCAACATTATTGATTAACCATTACACATTGATACATACATAAGACAAGTACAATCTAGTACATGAAATACTCAAAATTACACCAATACAAACATAGTCTAAATAAAGAGATTAAGGTTTAGAGTAGCCTATTTTAGTTTTAGTTTGGGTTGAGGCACGCTAGGCGCTGTCCGTGGAGAAGAAATGCCCCTCCTGCACGAGTCTTTGATTTGGTAATTGACGCTCTCCACCTCAGATACAATAACCCGTCGAAAGCTTATTGGGTGCAGCAATTAGCTCTCCCGAACCACCAAATCACCCATGCTCAAAACTATTTTATATACTTAGAAACACTTTATTGTAAACTCTCAATTGCCAAAATAAAAGGTAGTGAAAAGGCTTTTATTTCTATCCTATTTTCATTGGCACTCAACACGTATGTTTCTAGCCCCTTAGCTAGCATTATAGTTGCCCTTAATATGAGGAGAGTATTACTCCAACATAGCTACATACTAGCAATGACACGGTAGTAAATCTTAGAAATAAATCTCCCAAATCAATGCTTAAAACGGTTAGTCAAAATCTCTAATTAAGTGGAGTTATGGCTCCACTATAAAAGCCTTTATAAATTGTCCATTTGAATAGAAGAGAAATTAGAACAAATATTTACCAAGTCAAACAAGCAATTTAATAAATCATTAAATAAGAATAATAATTTTTGAGTAAAGAATCAAAATAATTTAGGAGTTATTTGAGCCTAAAAATTGGTTAGTAGATTACTCTACTACCTAATAAATGAGGCATCAGATAATCCAAATAAAAATATAAATGATTAAGTTTTAAATCACACTAAAATTTTCCAACATGTTCATCCAAAGGAGGAGAAGAAGAACCATCCATTTCCATCACTGTTACATGGTGAACAAAATCAGTAACATAGTAAAGCAATAATCATACCTCAAATCACTATCAAATCAACTCAAACAACTTTGGATATGAAATGGTCAACTTTGGATATGAACAGTTGCTCAACTTTGAATTTGTAAAGTGGTTTAACCAAAAAAGATCAGCAGAGCATATCATACAACCAATCATCTTCATATGACTATTAATCATTCACAAAAAAATGATTCAACTTAAATCGAAACCAAAGTACTAATCCAAGCTGCAATCAAATTCAATTAAACTAAATCGACGTCAAAAACTAAGGAAATAAAATTACAGACAAGATAATAATATATGAAAGCAATTTAATTACCTGGGTCGAAGCCCGGAAGCAGCAGCCGACTAACTCGATTGGCGACTAATTGGATCCCGGAAATCAGCGACTAAAGGTTGAACGAGAGAGAGAGAGAGAGAGAGAGAGAGAGCAAGACAAACAATGAAAGATAAGAAAGAGCGAGATTACCTGCGGCAAACGTTGGTCGGCGATGGAAATATTGCGGCTGGGACGATTGACTGAACGATGCTCGTGAGTTTGTAGAGAGAGAGAGAGAGAGAGAGAGAGAGTTTGACTTTTCTTTGACAAGGATTATGGCTGGGCTGATTCTTTGCTAGGGTTTAGCCTTTAGATATTTGCTTGATATATTTTCTCTTTGTTTTTAAATAAATTTTGTGTATACCATTAAATTATACCATTATATGAGTGGACGTAGTGAGTAGTTTTTGTTATTCTAATAATAACAATACTGGTACAACTAAAAAATAATAACGAAGATCGAAAAAAATAGAAAAAATAAATAAATAAAATAATAATAATAATAATAACACCAATTTGAAAATGGTCGAATTTTTACTATTTTCGGATTAAAATCAATATTATTTGTTCTTGTTTCATTAAATGACCAAATTGGTATTTTTAATGACCACAAGTGAACAATTTGGTACAAAAAAAATTTACGTTGACATATAGGTATTTAAAATGAACACCAGCAACCACTATGGTATTTTAAAATGCAATACGTGTCATATTCCCCCAAAAGTACGCCGAAACATAAAATCTCGTTATTTGTTTCAATTAAAACGTATTTATATGCCATAAAAATGTATTTTGTCTCGTATTTTGTGGGGTACTTCCCCATTCAAGAGTTATTTTCCTATCATTAGTTGTACATTTCTCCATTTAAGAGCTATTTAAGAGCTCTTAAATGGGGAAATACCCCATAAAATACAAGATAAAATACAATTATATGGCAAATAAATACGTTTTAAATGAAACAAATACCGAAATTATGTATTCCGGCATACTTTTGGGGGAATATGACACGTATTTCGTTTAAAAATACCATATTGGTTTCCGGTGTTCAGTTTACATACACATATGTCACCAAAGATTTTTTATATACCAAATTGTCCACTTGTGGTCATTAAAAATACCCATTTGGTTATTTGGGGTATTAGGGATTTGGCAGCGGAAACGATTACAAGTGACAATTACGTTCAAGAATAAACAACAACGAAAATAAAGGACAAAAGAAATTTAACGTGGAAACCCGAGAACCGGGCGAAAAACCACGGGATTGATCACACGACCCAACACGAAATCCACTTTGAGTAAACAAGGTTACAGGGTTACAAGCTCTCAAGCCTCTCACCGGCTATAGCTACGCTACCCACCTCACTCAATGTGTTTCCACGTACTACGTAGTACGAACATGGTGAATCCCATCACCACCCGGTGACTACCCCAAGCCCCAAGGGCTTCCCACTCTCAACCCGGAGCACCCTACATGGCTTTGTAGCACCCCCTTAATTACAACTGAGAACTCTTTATTTATAGAGTCTCCATGGAGTACACCACCTTCCTAATCTAACTCCAACTAGAATTAGGAAACTTTCTTTTAGCTAACTCCTTCCCCAAGCAACCTTTCTTCCTAATTACATTAATTTCCCTACCTTCCTAAACCACCTAGGAAGTAGTCGAACAACATTAGGAAACATGCTAAAATATTAGCTAAAAGATAATACACAAAATATAGGAACAAAAGCCAAGACGAAACAGCGCATCAAAACACGCCCACGCTCACGGCAGGCCCGCCCGTCCGGGCGCCAGACCCCGCCCGCCTGGGCGCCCTGGCCGCCCATCCGGGCGGTGATGTCACAAGCCAAGCTCACTGCCTGGTGTCTTCGCTCGCCTATGCCGTCACTCGCCCGCCCGTGCGCGGCGTTCTTCGTCGATTCTTTTGTCACTTCTCCTTGCTTTCTTCACCTCCTATACTTTGATGAATTTAGCTCCACAATTCCTAACATGGGGTTATCTATAATTCAATATATTAAGAACATTCAAATACGGTAGTTTACTTGTTTATTGTTATTCAAATCAACTTAAGGTGTGTTCAATTCGCCTGAATAACCTGAATTGAACTAAACAACTCGAACTTAACTAAATTGGAACTAAAGGAACTGAACTTCACTAAATGCATAGTAATCTATGCCAGAAAAAGTGTATGGCCTGAACTGAACAAACTGAACTGAACAAACTGAACTGAATTGAACAGCATGAAATGAGATTCGATAAGGTGAAACAAACACACCCTTATCATTCAAAGCTTCCTCTCTAGTGTGAGAATGGTCGAATTATTACTATTCTCGGATTACAAATATTATTTGTTCTTGTTTCATTATTATCTATAATTCAGTACATTAACGATATTCAAATAGGGTTGTTTATTTGTTAATTGTTATTCAAAGCAACTTAAGGTGTGTTCGTTTAGTTTGCCTAAATGACCTGAACTGAACTAAACGACCTGAACTGAACTGAATTTGAACTGAACGAATAGAATTCAACTAAATGAATAGTAATTTGTGAGAGAAAAAGTGTATGGCCTGAACTGAACAACATGAACTGAACATAACGATCTATACCGAATTGAACAGCATGAAATGAGATTCGGTAATGTGAAATAAACACACCCTTATTATTCATAGCTACCTCGCTCTCCAGTGTGAGAATGATCAAATTGTTACTATTCTCGGATTACAATCAATATCTTTTTTTGTTATTTCATTGTTTTCTATTATTCAATACATTATCGACCTACAAGGCTGCAAACACTCTTGTGTAGTATTTCTATTTAAAGCAACTTATTATTCAACTCTACCTTTCCAGTATGAGAATAGGCGAATTGTTATCATTGTCGTAGAGAGGCAGATTCTTTTGAAGTTGATTTCTCTATGACAATGACACAAACACTTTTTGCCGTCGAGATGTAGAATTATACAAACACTCTTTGTTGTTAATCAAAATAGAAGTTGAAAATTAGTTTTATTTTTTGATATTTTTTCAATAAATCACAACAAATCATAGTACAATCTGATTTGAAAATACTACATTATTAACTTATAAATGAATTTATATTATTTATAAAAGAAATAATTGTTAAATCTCATGCACATTATACGCCTCATAATATATCCAAAAATCATCAAATATATATTTTTAATATTTGATACACAAAAATATACCCTATAAACATGTATAGCCAACATTTACTCGTGTATGGCTTCCATGATGAATTTTTCCTAGCTATGCCATTGAATAGATTTATATTACGGAAATGATATTCATTTTTTTTTATAATTATGTTTGAAATATTGGTCTCTGTCATTATGATTCTAAGGAAATCTTTTCTATCCTTTTGAAGTTTTGGCACTTTTTAAAAAGAAAATGTTATAAAAGTATTCTAAACTTTATTGCGTGGAGGAGGAGGAAAAAACAGTCGGATCTAGGTAGGACTCGGGTCGGACTCGAATCTTATACAGGTCGGACTCGGATAATCAGGGTCGGATTCGGGTAAACAGGTCGGATCCTGCACTAGATCTGAATCCGACCCGAATGCAAACTTTTCTAATCGGATTCAGAGTCGGATTTTTCTTTTTCGGAGCCGAATCGGATATTTTTCCTCTGATCGGATTGGAGTCGGGTCGGGTTCAGACACAATTGCCATCCCTAGAGAGGGGGAAAGTGAAATAAAGAAAAGAGAAATTCACCAATGCTTTAATTGCATAAAACTTGAACAAAATGGCGAAGGCGATTCGATCGTCAAGAACAAAGATGAAAGTTAGAATTTTGAGAGAACTAATCTAGATCAAACTATGAAAGCAAAGAAATCTATGAAGTGAGTCTACATGTCTCTACAATCTGACTTTAAAGCCTTCATATAAGCGTTAAATAAATAGTAGAAGAATCCCAAGAGTCTCCACAAAGAAAAGGGCAAAAGCCCTGCTTAGAATGGCTTGCAGAAGACCATCGCCCGGCCGGGCGGAAATACAGGGCATAGCCTGCCTGGTTGGGCGGCCAAAGTGCTGTTGTTGCTGATTTGGGGCGCCTGGCCGGGCGCTTTTGCACACACTGTGCTGCCCAGCCGGGCAGCATCTGACTACTGACTTCTGGAGTGTTTTTGACCTGGTTTCACTTGGAATTTGGCAAAACATTCAACATGAAAGTTGTAGCCTTACTTCTTATATTTTCATATCCTCTTGAACCGCCTCATTTGGAGTCCAAACGAAGAAGTTACGACCGAAATACCGAACAGGTGCCAAAATGGCAAGAACACAAGCCTAACTCGTTGTATCCGATTTGTTCACTTAACTTGAGATCTTTGAATTCGACCAAACCCATTACATTCTTCACTCATTGTGGCCTTTAAAAACTCTCTTAGAAGCTCATTCAAGTCTTGGGGTATCCAATTAATCCTGAAACACATCAAATACGCAAAATACCCAAAGTAGTCATCCATTTCAAGAATAATTACAAAAATCACAAATAATTCATGTAATTATCTCAAAACGAAGTTGGATGAGTGCGAAATAAATTTATAAAATGACTCAAATATCGCACTCATTAATGATACTTTAATTAATAAATATTGTTGAGAGTGATGTTCAAGTTTCATCCTCTTAAAACATCCCCAGTGAAGTCGCCACTGTAGAGACCACGACCAGGAGGGAGTATGGTCCCCACGTGACAAGTTCACTCGGCATTTGAAAAGAAGTCTCCAATAAGTTTTAGTAAAAACTTATTAAATTTAATGAAAAATCGAATTGGCATTTTAAAGAAAACACGCCTAAGGGAGCCTTCAATTACCGAAATGGACATTCCGAAGGGACATTACCGAAAGGGACAAACCGAAGGGTCTTTTTCCAAAGGGACATTTGGAGGTCACCGCTTAGGGTTTTAGAAATTTCTGTTTCCCAATTGTCCCATACAACCTCTGGTGTGGAGACTCTTAACTTCAAATTTGATCGGCACCAAAGTCAAGGTTCAGGGACGAGGTTTCGGCTTTGGATGGAGTGCACCCTAAGCCGCCCATTTGGGAAAACGATCTCTACTAATCACTCTCAACAATATTAATTAATTAAAGGATCTAAAACAATTAAACTAAAACTAAACAAATAAATAAATAAACTAAAACAAACTAACAATTATCAGATATAAAATAAACATATTAAAAACAAATACAGAGAAAAGAGAATAGTTTAAGGTGCCCTCAGGTATACCTGAATTACTTGACCGACGGACACAACCCTGATGCTCGTGACGGCTTTAAAAAAGAATTAAAAGGTTTGGGTGTTCTTGAACAAGTCTCACTTGCGGAGACCCGAGTTTGGGATGCCTAGGTTGTTGCAAATGATGAGGCAGATGGGTATTTATAGGTGAAGGTTAGGGGTTTAGGGTTTGGTTAGAAGATTCTGAAAATAGACCGTAGCCATTGGATCAAAAGATGAGATTTTGTTTTTGTACTATAAAATTTGTTTGGGCCATAACTTTTGATTCGGTTGTCGGTTTAAAGCAAATTAGGTATCATTGGAAAGATTGCAACGCTTACTTCCTAACAAGCCCAATATTGGCTATGTTTCGGTACGTTTACGAGGGGGTAAAGGTTAAACAAGGGTTATTGAGTAAGGTTCTTTGAGCACCGAGGTCCCATCTTTCGACCATTTAACATAGGTTATCATCATAGGGCATTACAAAATTGGGTGCTAACAGATAGGTGAGCGAAGGTGGTGGCAATACTGGTTCTCAAAGGTGGTTATTAGTAGCGAGATTAGTGGCGGTGATAACACTCGGTGGGCAAGAGGGAATTACGAGATGGTGGTGGCGTTGTGATCGTGGTCGTGGTGCGAGTGGTGGTGCTCGGTGGTTGCTGGCGGCGATGATGGTGTTTGATCGGTGGTGGCTGTTTGTGATTGTGAGGATGGAGGAGCAGAGTATGTGAAGGAGAGATGGTGTATTGTTGACTGATGAGTAGTGAGGGAAAATGGTGCGTGATACAGAGAAGAGGGGAGAGACATTTAAAACAGTCAAATGGTCTGACTTATTTTTGGGGAAGGATTATTTCCGCCATAACCACTCCTCCATATGATCTCATTACCAAGGGTAATTCCTCCAAAATATCTCCATAATCCCTTCAAAATAAAATCAGAAAATTCTAGAACAATAATAAAAAACTGATTTTTTTTTTCTAAAATTTGAAATTCTCTTAAAATTAAATTTCTGAAACTATAGTTTACATTTGAAAATTTAAAATAACTATTCTAAATGTTTATATAAAACAAATTGATTTTCATAAAATAGTAATAATAATAATAATAATAATACTCCCTCTGTCCCACCATTACGTTTCCAAACCACCAAAATTTTTGTCCCACCATTACCTTTCCAAACCAAACAATCCCTCATATCATCCCTAAATTACCCCTCCACTATCTAAAAAATACAATAAAAAAAAACTCTTTTTCCTCTCTCCAATTGCTCTCTCTCCAATCACCCTCTCTCCAACCACTCTCTCTCTTCTATTTTTATATCTCTCTCACAACCAATTATTATATTCTCTCTATTTCACAAGGGCAAAAATGGCTAAAATTTTCCTCCTAAATTCTTGTGCCAATTTTGGTTTGCAAACGTAATAGTGGGACGGAGGGAATATAATTTTTAATTAAAGAAAATTCATAAAATTTCGGGTTATTACATCTCATCCCCCTTAAAAGAAGTTTCATCCTCGAAACTTAAGGCCACAATTCACACCCACATATAACGATTAAGCTAACTATTCGCAAGTATAACTAACTATTCACAAATAATAACGCTTTTAACCAATTAATGTCACATTCCACCCCCCTTAAAGAGGTTTCGTCCTCGAAACGAAAGATGATACCTCGGGGAAAAGGTGTGGGTATTGTTGTCTCATATCCTCCTCAGCTTCCCAAGTTTCCTCCTCGGTCTTGTTGTTTCTCCAAAGAACCTTAACCAACTGGAATTCTTTCCTTCATGTACCCCTAGTTTTAGTATCTAAGATCTTTATAGGCTGCACCTCGTAAGTCAAGGATTCATCCAACTTCACTGTCTCGGGTTGAAGGACATGAGACAGATCATGATATTATCGACGGAGCTGAGATACATGAAAGACATTATGAACATTTGCTAGCTCCATAGGTAAGGCTAGCCTATAGGCAACTTCCCCAATTCTCTCCATAACATCATAGGGGCCTATGTACTTCGGGCTTAGCTTATCCTTCCTGCCAAATCTCATAATGCCCTTGGTTGGCGAGACCTTGTCACCAACTTGGAACTCCTCATGTCTACGACCCTAATCTACATATGATTTATGTCGATCCTGGGTGGCTTTTATCTTTTCTTGAATCATTCTCACTTGGTATGTGGTCTCCTGAATCATCTCGGGGCCTAAAATGATGGTCTCACTGATGTCATTCCAACATAACGGACTTCTGCATTTCCTCCCATACAATGCCTCATATGGTGCTCTCTCAATGCTCGCATGGTAGCTGTTATTGTACGAGAATTCCACCAAAGGCAAATGTTTCTCCTAAGACCCCTGAAGCTCGAGTGCACATGCCCTCAACATATCCTCCAGCATCTGAATTGTGCCTTTCTATCTGCCCA
Organism: Mesembryanthemum crystallinum; assembly: GCA_030267885.1. Taxonomy (NCBI): domain Eukaryota; kingdom Viridiplantae; phylum Streptophyta; class Magnoliopsida; order Caryophyllales; family Aizoaceae; genus Mesembryanthemum; species Mesembryanthemum crystallinum. The sequence goes on along the minus strand of BSSO01005769.1, from coordinate 510 downwards.
TCTATTGCTGGATGGAAGGCTGTGCTATACTTGAGTTTTGTGCCGAAAGCTACCTGTAGCTTGGTGTAGAAGTTGGACAAGAACCTCGTGTCCCGATCAGAAATTATGTGTCGAGGTACCCCGTGCAATATCACCACATTCTTAACTTAAGCCTTGGCTAACTGATCCATACTCCAAGTGTTCTTCATGGGAATGAATCTCGCTACCTTTGTCAATCGATCAACAATCACCCATATCAAGTTCATCCCTGACCTGGTTGTAGGTAACTGTAACACCCCAAGTCCCACATCGGAAGAATGTGTAGAGTGTGATTGGTTTATAAGTGATAGAGTCCAACCACTTAAACAACAAGGCATTCCCCTTTTGTGCTTAAGTGGCCCCTTCTATGGGCCCATTTAGGGACTTCCCACCATTGTGGGTTGTGTTGCGATGGTGGTTGGGCTGGACTATTACAGTTGGTATCAGAGCAACCTTGCGACCGTGGGCTGAGCCTGTGGGCCAGGAGAGAGC
>BSSO01005768.1:0-12738 GCA_030267885.1 Mesembryanthemum crystallinum | reverse complement strand
ATGTGGCAGGGGTTAAGAAGTAAACGGTTTAACAACATGAGCAACAAACCCCTACCACGTCATCATTTCCGTAAGTGGGAGTTAACGGGGACCTCACTTAACCCATTATTGTGGGACGAAGGAAAATGTTGGATTATTCTTATCAATTTCTAAATGTGGGATTATTTTTGTTTGACCGCCCAAATGTTGGATTATTGGCATCAAATTTTCCAAGAAAAAAACACCTTCCAAAAATAGTGAGTAATAATTTTAAGAAAAAAACAGATATTTTTTTTATAATTAATCATAATAATTTTAAAATTTAATAAGGGGTAAAATTGTAATTTTACATCCACTGACTAATGGCACACTAAGGGAATTAGTAAAAATGGCTACAATGTGCATTTTTCAATAGTGTGTGGCTACCGCATGCAAGCTTTTTGAACTTTGGTTATATTGTGCATTAAGTCTAACTTCATGGGTACCCCATGAACTTTCCGATAAAAGATTCTTGATAGGATTCAAAACCCTGCACTTCACACAATAAGTATATCGTAGTACCGTATGAGCTACACAATTTACGAGAATTATACTCCCTCCGTCCATCTCAAATGTTGTCAAACCAAATTTGCACGAAAATTAAGAAGAAAAAAAGAAGGGTTTTTTTCCCCAAATTTGCCCCTTAAAGTTAAACATTTAAATATATAAGTGGAGTGTTTGTTTATAGTGGAGAGAGAGAGATACAGAATGGAGAGAGAAAGGGAGAGGAAAAATAAAATCATTTTTAATTGGAAAGTGGGTTTATTGTTGACTTTTTATATTATTTGGTTTACGGTGGAGGGGTATTATTGGGAAGTATGTTGGATAAAATCGGTTTGAAACATTTGAGATGGACAAACATTTTGAATGGTTTGACAACATTTAAGATGGATGGAAGGAGTATTATGTTATCATATATATCTAGTTTTGGCTAACACTGCAATAGATTATAGAACTATTCAAGCAAATTATAAACTTCACATCCATTGTTTTTAATTTTGTGAAAGTTACCCTTTTTTCTTCTTTTTTTGAGGGGAAAATAAAATTTGGATTAATGAAAAGCCATACGATATTTATAGATGAGATAAAATCTAATGTCAGAATACATTCGATTTGAAAAGCTATCTAACACTTTAAATTTAACAATTTTGAGCAGTTTCATTTTCATCATTGTTTCCCATATTACAGTCTTTTTTCGGAACACCTTGCCAAAAGAATTAATGAATGTCAAATTCGATATTGTAGAAAGCCTCTTGAAGAAAAAGATCCGCCGTGGTACCATAAAAACAAATAAACTAAAAACAAATAATACTCTCAAAAAGATAAAATTGAGCAGAGAAAAATAGCAATATGCCATAAGCTTACATTTTTTTTTATGCATTAAATATATTAATGTTGTCTTTTTTTTTTTTTCACATGTTTATAATGGCTGATGCAAAATGCTATAAATCTAGTGACTGCAACTTTTACATGATAGAGTACAAGTTAAGATAGCCAATCCTCATTAATCCAACATTTAAATATTTAAAATGGTAAATTAATATATTTAAGAAGCATACCGTGCATAGTACGAGTACAGACTAGTACTCTCAAAAAGAGAGAAACAACCAAACTCAATAAATGGGATAAGCTAACTCTCACAAAATGAGAGACAATCAAACCCAATAAATGGGATAAACTAACTATCAAGAAAGAACAGACAACCAAACCCACTAAATGGCATAAACTAATTCTCACCAAAGGAGAGACTCATTTTAGTTGACAATGATCAACTGCAAAACTAAAAAAGAGTGAAGAAAGTAATAAATAAATAGAATGGATCTTGCCATCAACGTCAAATAACTCGCTAATGTCAGCCTCTAAAACTCAAAATTAGAGTTAAGGTTTTTTTTNTTTTTTTTTTTTTTTTAACAGAAAAGAGGGAGAGAGACAGCTAGGGTTTTTCTTGTAGGTTCCCTAGGGGTTGCTATTTTTGTGAACATTACATTGTACTTATAATAACTTTAGATTTGATATATAGTCCACTCTATCATTAAAAATAAGGGAAACTCCACTTGATATTCCTATATTTTTATATTTTTCAATTGGTAACCATTTTTTTTTTTTTTAATTCTGATGGTGCCCATTTGCTTTTGGAAAATTGAATTCCGTGACAAAAATATACTCTATCAAGTTTTTCTGTTAATCGACGATGTGGCTCTATTTCTACTTCTCAAACATAAAAAATACTTGAAAAACACACCAAAATTTCCAAAACCACCGCAAAGAGTAAGGATGTCTAGTTTTAGAGATGAAAAAAAAAAAAATTAAAACAAGGGTAATTTCATCACATCATTGGTCCCATAATAATTCAAAACCGTTTTACCCAATAAACTAGCGCCACATCACCAATTAACGGAAAAACTTGATTAAAAAACCCTATATTTTGGTCTTGGAGTTCAATTTTTCAAAACCATAGGGGTACCATCAGGATTAGCGAAAAATGTTTGGGTACTAATTGAAAAAGCCAAAAGTACAGGGATACCAAGTGGAATTTCCCTAAAAATAATAAGTATAGTACAAGCATATATCACACATGTTTCATCATGTTGCTTATTAAATTTTGAACAACATATATTCTTAGGTACAACTGTATAACCATTAGACGATCCAATTTAAGGGTGGCTTTTTACACAATTTAGAGGTGACTTTTTTCGCATTTTAGAGGTGACTGTTAGCGACTTGGGGATGAGTTTTTACAACTCAGCAATATCCCTTTGTTGGGGGTTCAACTTGACGATTTTCAAAGCAATTATCTAATGGGAAGGATAACGTCGTCAATACTGTTGCACGCGTTGCAATTAAAGAACAAGTTCATATTATTATTCATTGGGATTATACTTTAAAACCCAATGATAGTTTGGATTATTCAAAATGAATCTTCCTATTGTTTTTAAAGGACAATTCATCAAAGTATTTTATATATCACTTTTTGTTTCTCGTTTCTAATTTTGACCTTATTTATGAAAAATAAAAACACGTTGCTTCATATTCAGAAATATAATTGTTATGTTTTATCCAAAATACTTTCAAAATATTAATAGTTTGATAATTCTTATACAATTTAAGGAAATTAATGGTCAAATTTTGAAACTAAAAACGAAAAAAGGCACAACTAGTGATAAAAGTGAATACAATTTAACATGTTAGATCTAGCACAGATAACATCAATCCTAGCGAGTGGTCTACCGACAGTAGTGGTAGTGATATAAATATATACTAGTTGTATGTCCTTACGTTGCAAGGGGCTAGTCATTATTATTTTATTTATTTTATTTTTTTGATGAAAAAAAATTTATGAAGTAAATTATTGAGTCAAGATCATCCAAAGAATAAACATTATTAAAATTAAAAAAAAACCATGGGACAATACTTTGTGCGTGTCGTATGATTTCGTGAAACACTTTATTCATTACGATTTACTATTAACCATATATAATTATGTATACACATCAACTTTTTTTAAAAATGACTAATATTGTTTTGTCAATTACTTTTAGCTTTGTGTCGACATGCCGAAGAAGTTTTATTGCAATTGATGGTTGATTTATGGTTAATTTGATGGTTACGTGTTGCAATATATCAGTTGTTCAATATATTTGAACTTCTAAAAAAAAAGGGAAAGAAATATATTTCAAAACTAATGAATTGATAACATATTAATTTATTTACTAGAGGTTGTACATTGTCACTTACATTAGGTCTTGTATTTATAGTATCTTTCATAGTTCATATAGTTATAGAACATCCTTTTGAAAACTAACAATAGATAAGATATGTTATGCGTCGTTCAATAACCATTACCATATGAATTATATTAGTAGCAACAATGAGTTGTTCATTGGCTCATACAGTGTACACAAAAATTCCCAAATATAATATATCAAGATGCATGAATCTTTAAGAACCTTATAAAGAAAATTTTGAATATTAATCAAAGTTTTCGGAATTTTCTATGGTACCAATTTGATCTTGTATTTTAAGAATTCACATGACCCTTGTGATTTTGACAAATAGCCTAATGTGACTTAACCCGTTTGGTTATATTCTATTAACTTGTGATATGTCATTTTCTTTTTATATTATAGTAACTTGAAAAGATGGAATTAACAGATCATTATTTACACTCGTGTACTGCACGCGGATCACAATCCAGTATACACTATAAGAGTCAAAAGTACTTGGAAAAAATACATAAATCCATAAAATTACGTTATGGATCCTTTAAAATTCAATCAAATTTGTAATATTTTTATTTGGAATTCCCTATTCAATTCCCAAATATAGCGTTAACTTATTTCAATCATATGTAGCTGACAAAGTTAGTGCAAGCGAGATGTATGTCATATGTGCATCCATGGTATTAGATGCTTGTGAGAAAGAATATGAATTGAATTTGCATCGTACATGCATCTTTGAGTAGAATTAATCAGATGAATGTTTGTACTCAATACTTGCTTATATGGAAATGGCCAATTAATTAGCAATACTCAAATGGCAATCATATGTATCAAACCCACAATTTACATGATTCATTTAATTTGTTTAGTAAAAATAAAAAAAGAGCACATCTAATTAAACAAATGCAAAATGAAATATCTATAACATGTTATGTGAAAATGTGCTAATTAAGTAAACACATATAACAACTGCAGTAGCTTGAGCTAACATTGAACTACCTAATTAATTGATCGTGTTGTTTCAGTGTTTGTCTTGGAACAAAATAATTATCTATAGTAAATTTAATGCACTTATTTATTTATTTATTTAATTTTATATATGATATACATGCATGAACAATGTACTTAACTCTACAAATTCCAATTCGTTAGATTCGTGAACTTACAAAGTTAATTATATTTCATTAATTGACATGATGACATGGGAAAACTTGACGACTTGGAAATAAATTGTGGGTGATGTTGATACCTACCTATCAAGCCCATGAAGTGTATGATTAATATATATACATACGCACACACTAGAGTAACACTCTTGCATAACCATCTAACCATTACACGATCCAACTCAGGGGCTACTTTTTCTAATTTAAGGGTTATTTTTAGCAACTTGAGGGTGACATATTACAACTTGTGTTAATTTTAGGGCTACTTTTTTCAATTTAGAGGTTATTTTTAACAAATTAAGGGTGACATTTAGCAACTTAGGTTAATTTTATTAAAAAAAAAAAATTAAGTTGTAAAAAGTTACCCCTAAGTCGCTAAAAGTATCCCACAAGTTGTAAAACGTCACCATTTAATTAGGTGGTTAATTATTATACGGTTGTACCAAAGAATTTGCGTAAGTACTTTATCAATATTATTTTTCTATTGCAAAAAGAAAAGAGTAAGATAGAGAAAAAGAATTAATTATATTGTTTAAAAAAAAAAGAGAGCTATAAATGTGATCAAATTTGTTGATATAAAAATGATAAGAAGGCAGGGGGCATGACCTGACGAGGCAGGTTCGAGTTGTTCGCATTTCCGTCGTATTATCGTGTTCGTAAATCATATTTCTTAATCGGGTTTAGGTAGGTGTTTGGATCGGGTCAAATTTTATCCAGTCTAAACTACATGAAGCAAGTCTTAAAGGTGAACAAATATACTTTGTCTCATTGGGTGAAGATATATGCTTTCTTTGGAAAATTTTACAATGGGCACCGCTTAGTGGTGGCCACTGAAACTTTTAATATACACCGTTAGATTTAAGTGAACTAATCTTATGCATTCATTTTATCTTATCGATTATAAATTTGGTTGAAACCAAAAACACTTTGGGTCCAACCAAAGTGATGATTATCATTTTTTTGACTTTACCCGAAAGAAAGTAGGGTAATTCTTAGTTTGTTCGCATTTCCGTCGTATTAAAACCAAAGTAAAAAAAAATCATAATCATCACTTTGGTTTGACCCAAAGTATTTTTGGTTTCAACCAAACTTATAATTGATAAGATAAAATAAACGCATAAGATTAGTTCGCTTAAATCTAACGGTGTATATTAAAAGTTTTATTGACCACCACTAAACGGTGACCATTGTAAAATTTTCCACTTTCTCGATGGGTTCTTGGTCGAGAAACCTTGGAACCAAACTAAGAATGGGTCTAAACCAGCTCTCTGTTTTTAAAACCAGAACGAGACTCAACCAGTGTCTAAATTCGGCTGGCCTAAAACAGATATCAAAGGAGCTTCTTTTGGTTACCATGTTTGTTTAAGGCACAATCTCACATGAACCTGCTGTATAGAGAGCATTAAGCAAATAATTTTTTTTAAAATAAAAATAAAAATGAAAAGTTACCTGTGTTTCTGAAATAATTTATTTATTCACTTGAGAAAAATTGCTCATTTCCTAAAAATACACTCCTGTTTCTAAAGAAGAATCACATTATATGCTATACAGTAGATGTATGTAAGATTATTACTACTATTGATGTGAATATTTAATAAGTTAATCAGCTTCACTATGTCCTCACAGGTCTTGGCAAGACAACGCTATTAACTAGAGTATACGAATCCGAAAAAGTTGAGAAGCATTTTCATGAAAGAATCTGGATATGTGTATCAGACGGTTTCAAGATTGATAAACTATTGAACGAGATGGTGGAATCACTTACATCATGTAAACTTGACATGGGCAACACAGGAGCAATAATGAGTAAACTTCAAGAAATTTTGCAGGGTAAAAAGTTCTTGCTAGTACTTGATGATGTATGGAGCGAAAATCCTGAGACATGGGATTCTTTCAAACAGCGGCTTAAGAAAATAGGGGGCATGTCCGGAAGTATGATTTTAATCTCCACGCGCAAAATTGAAGTTGCAAAGAATGCAGGCGCTCATGTATACCCGTTGGCAGAATTAACAAAAGACGAGAGCTGGGATTTGTTTACACAAAAAGCTGGCAGGATGTTGTCACTTAATCCTCATCTAGAGGATACTGGGAGAAGGATAGTTATGAAATGTAAGGGTCTTCCTTTAGCAATCAAAGTGATAGGAGGCTTGCTGCAGTCAAAGCAACATCCATATGAGTGGGAGTTGATAGAAAATAGTGATTTATGGGATTTACCACAGCATAAAAACCAGATCCTACCATCACTGATGTTGAGCTTTAACCATTTACCTTCTCCATCTCTGAAGCAATGTTTCGCTTATTGTGCAGTCTTCCCTAAAGATTGCATAATGGACACAAATGACTTAGTTTGGCTTTGGTTATCTCAAGGTTTTCTTCGTAAATCTGAAACACACAACTTGAAGATGGAGGACATTTGTCAGGAAAGTCTTAGCATTTTGCTTAATAGTTCTTTGTTACAAGAAGAAAAATGGAGAGATGGCAACATCAGAGGATACAAGATGCACGATTTGGTGCATGATCTAGCACTGTATGTCTCTCGGACTGAGTTGTTGGTTTGGGAGGGAAAAGGCAAGCTAGATAATGCCTTTGATTATCGACATTTAGTAATCAATGGTAGTATGAATGAAACATTTCTTGCAGAAGAGATCATACAGAAGCTAAGAACACTCCATGTTTATTCTAGTGTGCCAAGTGGTTTATTGATTCATGCAAGATACTTGCGTTGCTTGAAGATTGACAGGATTGGATTAAAAGAAGTGCCGACTGCCATCAAGGGGTTAAAGCATCTGAGATATATTGACCTATCAGGAAATCCAATCAAGAGATTGCCAGATTCAATCACTAAACTCTACCAACTGCAAACTGTCAAACTTATGGGGTGCAACATGCTGGAGGAATTGCCAAAAGAATTGCACAGAATGGTCAACTTAAAACACATCCCAACAACGAAGCCCATGTATGTGTCAAGTGGATTGCAACGATTAACTAATCTGCAAACCTTACCTGATCTTAAGTTGCAGGACGGGGAAGGATGGATCATTGATGAACTGGGACCTTTAAATGCTGTTAGGGATGAGATAGTTATCGACGGTCTTGAACTTGTAAAAGGAAAGGAAGAAGCAAGAAAAGTTGGTCTTGGGAGAAAGGCAAAGATTTCAGCACTAAGATTAGTGTGGAACGAGGAAAGAGGAGATGCGAATATTGATGAAGATGTTCTAGATGGCCTTGAGCCTCACCCAAATATAGCATGCTTAAAATTCTCTGGCTTTAGAGGCGAAAAATTTCCTTTATGGGTAATGAGAACGACAGTTGAAAGTGGAGGTAATCCAGCATTGCTTAGAAATCTCTGCGTTGTGGAGCTAACAGGATGCAACAAATGCCAACAACTTCCAACACTCGGGCATCTACCACGTTTGAGGTCCTTAGCTCTTAGTGGATTTAATGTGCAATGCATAGGTATTGAGTTCTATGTTAGCAGCAAAAACAGTAACAATTTCATTGATCCTCGTCTACAAGAAGCTGTAGTAATCTTTCCAGCTCTAATAGAGCTTAAAATGTGGGATTTCCATAGCGTAAGGACATGGTTGCCACCACCCCCAGAACTGGAGGTGAGCGCATTTCCTTGCCTTGAAAGTCTATATGTGCGAAATTGTCCTTTGCTAGAGACAATACCCGTGCAGGACTTTCCGTCCTTGACAGATCTCTACCTTGAACAGCTTGTTGGCACCCAACCTTTGGAGATCATCATATATAGCAGTCGCCTCATCACCTCGCTCAGAGTGTCCCATATGTCAGAAATCACCAACCTGCCTGAGGAGATATCAAATTGCACAAACCTACAGCAGTTGCAGATATCAAATTGTCATAAGTTGAGGTATTTAGCAACTAGCATGAGCCGCCTTATATATCTCAACACATTAGTTTTGGGGGGTTGCCCTGCCCTAACATCTCTTCCCGAAGATCTTGTAAATCTCACCACATTAGCTTTGGAGGATTGCCCTGCACTAACAGCTTCCCCTGAAGATCTTTTTGATAAGCTCCCATCCTTGAGCAGGTTAAGAGTTGATCGTTGTGAAGGGTTCAAAAGAATGCCTACAAGGCTGCAGAGATCTTTGGAGGGGCAGTCATCTTTGACTATGCAATCACCTTTAGAGGTGAAATCATCTTTAGAGTCACGGCCATCAGTATTGAGGGTGCAATCATCTTTGGAGTCGCGGTCATCATTATTAAGGGCGCGGTCACCTTTGAGGGGGCGATCATCTTTGGAGGTGTCATCTTTAGAGGTGTCATCTTCAGAGGTGTGGTACTCGAAAATGCAGAACCCAACAGGAGCTGGACTTCCAGATTTTAAAAAGTTGGTGGATCTTGTGGAGTTGGGCATCAATGTCCAACCAGGGCAGTTGTTTAGTTTCTTGCTAGAGGAGCTACAACATCTTCCTCGCCTTGAGTGGTTGACAATTACTGGGTTTAAAGATAGCAATCAATTCAATTATTACTTTTCCGACAACACTCCTCCACTCAGTATCTCCTCCTTTACACATTTAGAATTGCATGGTTGCCCAGCAATCAACCATCTGCCTCAACAACTTCAGTTCCTTACGGAGCTAAATGAATTAATCATCAAAGATTTTAGAGACTTGGAAGAACTTCCGCATTGGATAGACAATTTGTCATCTCTTAACCGCTTGAGTTTTTTGAATTGTCCGAATTTGAGGTCCATACCTTTACAATGTGACATGCACCGTCTAAGCTATCTGGAGATTCAGGACTGCCCTCTTTTGGCCAAAAGATGTGTTGTGCGCAATGGCCCCGAGTGGAACATCATCTCCCATGTTCCATTCATCCTCGTAGATTTGGAGATTGTTCAAGATTTGACTTGAATATATATCAAGCATCTAAATGCATAACCGGGTACTTCTTTTATGCCTCTTTGTCCTCCTTTGCAATTCAAATGGTACAAGACAATTTAAAACATAATAATAGACAAAGATAGAAAGAAAATCTACCATTCGCTATAACATTTAATTAGTATCTAGCAGTAATACTTTAGTGTATTGACATTGTTAAATACCTATATTAGATATTAGTTTTCCAATTTAGTCGGTTTAATCAAATTGAAACTTTTTACCATATTATCTTAACACCATCTTCAGTTAATAGTTTTTCAATGCTCAATCAATCATTTCACATATTCTTGCTTTAACACTCTCTTTTGTACAATGCAGCAAGAGAGTTCAAATGATTTCGAACCTGTTGGCTTGACTGCTAAAATTAGGTTGTGATGCAGTAATGGTAGTCCCTCAATTTTTATAATTTTAGGTGAAGAACTTGGTGATTCTACATTTTATTTCAACAGCTAATGTTTCGTCTGAGTTTGTGATAGAGCTAGTTTGGAGAAAAGGGAAGAGACAAATAAGAGGAATACCCCAACCTTGAGGTTGAAGGCTTGATCATATCAACCTCGAGCCTCTCTTATAAGCCAAGGGAAAAAAATAAAAAAGAAAAAGAGGTTAAAAGTATATAAGCCAACGGAAACCGAAGAGATGACAGATAAGCCAGAACAAATTAGAAACAATCTCTTTACTACTCTTGCTGGTTCAGACTTAGAGTAAGACTGCTAACATCTTAGCCACCAGCTTTCTTGTGAAATTTCACTGGGTTCTTGTTGCTAGTGTACATAGAAAACCTTGTTTGTGCTTTATAATCACAGTTTGTAATTATTCACACTTATTGTCCACTTGCAGAGCTTTTAGAAATGCATCCTGTTGGAAGGTTTTAGACAAGTTCTAATCTTCAGTTCGTGTGCACTGCTTCAAACTACCACGGTTGGATTTTAAAGACCCTCAAGGTCAGAAAAAATAAATTAAAATACGAAACAGAGAACGAAGAAGGTTCTTGCTGGCTGCTGATAAATTTTCATTCACTAGTCACAAATCAATAAATGTGGATCAATCTTCAATACTTCGCTGCAATTCCAATCAACGGGATCAACTGTCATAGTTGATAGAGATGATGCTATCTTAAATGGATTTTCAGTGCTGCTATTAACTTGAAGTCCATATATGCGACAAGTTATGATTTCTTAGACATACTTGGATTGCTGGAGAAATAATTAATGTTGAAAGTCATATAAATATCAAGTATTTGTTCCTAATAACATGTTCTTTAGCTTATTCTATCCCTCAACAATAAACATGTGTAATATCTTTGAGGACATTTTTTTGTTCTGAGGACCACTGTCGTGCCACCTCTATCTTGGTGTTAGTTGTGATTTATAAGTATGCAAAAATATAAAACACAATTATCAAAAAAATGATTTATAAGTATGCAAAAGTAGAAAACACTTCTAACTGTTGCAAACCTGTTTGATTTTCTAAGGACAGTTTCACACTAAGAGACATGGGTAGGATGCATGTCAACCAAAGGCGTAGTACAATATGATTTATTTAGACAACTAAGACAAGTTAAGATAGATCAGCACTCGGAGGAACAGCAGGTTCTCACACTGAGAGATCATGGTTTTCAGATCACTAGGTGGTCTGGTACAACGACTCCAATAAGTCGGATCCAAGGATGACAAATATTCTTTCGATAAAACCAGCTAGCAATTATCTTCCAACTCCTTTTGCTATGGATCCCCAGTTTCACCACATGAACACAAGCCAACTAAACCCAAAAAAGAAAAAGAAAAAACATCAGTAAGAAATACTAACTGAAAGGGATAAAACAGAAAGAAGCAACGAGTCAGTAAGCTTCGTTACTATCTAAGATGCAGCAACCAACATCAGTGACAGTTCCATCTGCGGAAAAATTCAAGAAATCAGCCCCCGAAAAAAAAAAAATTAATAATAAAAAAAAAGGAAAAATTTCAGTGAGGTATATTGAGGTATGGCCAAAATACACATAGGTATACCGAGATTTTGAAAAATACTTTGAGGTATACTAAAGTATATAATTGAGTGCAAACCATATATTTGGTGACCGGATTTATAAAAATACGAAATTGCCCTTACAAGAATGCCAAAAAAGTCCAGTCAATTAACACACGTGATATTTACGACATAATAACAAACATGTAAAACTTCATAAATCGTACAATTACTCTCTCTAATGTGAGAAAATTCCCTCCAATTGAGGTATAATAAGGCAATGTCGACATAAAATCACTATTATTAGTCATAACTAGTCCACATCCCTATCCGATTACCGGATATTGGTCAGACTATACCTCACTGTATTTTTTTTCTAATTTAGTATACCTCAAAGTATTTTCCAAAACCTCGATATACCTATGTGTATTTTGGCCATACCTCAGTACACCTTAATGAAATTTTTCCTAAAAAAAATGTAGAAGTGTCATCAGTATGGCTGGCCATGAGCCGTGCTAGGCTGCCCATATGCCGTGCTGGCGTGCCTAGAGCTTTTGGAGGCCCGGCCCGGCCCACGGCCCACCCAATGCATGCCATGCCACCTATTCTCAAAAGTGGCCCATGGACGGCCTGCAGCCCACGGCCCATCGTGCCGTGCCTCGTGCCCACATGATGTGCCTTTACAAATTTTCAAATTTTGTATTAAAATATTATATTTTTGACGTGCCACACCTGTCCATGCCTGGGCACACCATTTTCCTGAAATCGTGGCCCGGCACGACCCACTATATATATAGAGTCAAGTTCCAGTGCGAACTAAACTTATATGCGAACCATACGAACTATTAAATTCATCACTCACAAAGAGCATATTCATCACTCGTAGCATAAATATCCATCACTCATAACATGCATATTCATCACTTTTTCAGAATTATGTAGATTCATCACCCGTAAATTGTATAT
>BSSO01005767.1:0-12738 GCA_030267885.1 Mesembryanthemum crystallinum | reverse complement strand
TTCAATGGCTATAAACATAAGAGTTACAACCATTAAGGACAAAATAACTAGTAATAAACTTGGAATTGACCAATGCATTAAACCACAAAGCATCCAAGGATGGAATCCAAGATTTAGTCTCCATCAACTCAACATGATCTACTCCATCGAAATACCAATTAAAACCCGTTAACCACCATGCTGGCATCACTGATGACAACGAAGAAGTGGGCTGGACAGCCCCCTAGGCCTAGCCTGCTGCCAGCCCAGACCCGCTTTTGAACAGCTCTAGGAAAGGGGCGTCGTCGAGTTTCCCTCTCCTCCGATCCCAAGAGGAAGAGGGCACCCTATCAAAAGACATTAGGACGAGAGGACAAGATAAAGAGGGACATATGGAAGTGGTTGGGATATGGGCTTCGGGCAGGCAAATTTTTAAGGAAGAAACGTGGGGCGGCGACGGTCTTAGGGTTACCAAGAGAGCTTTAGAGAGAGAAGCTCTCTCCTCTCTAAAAGCCCCACCCGTCATTGCTAAGTAAGTTGATCCACAATTGAACTAGTAAACAAGGAGGACAGGGGATTGGGAGCGTATTTTGGCAGTCATCAACTATAAGAAGGTTGGAATAGAGATGGAGGTGGCCACCGAAGGTAGAGATGTGTGAGAAGCTATTTTTTCTTTGTTTTAAGGAATTAATTTACCCGGTTGACCGGTTTGGTATTTTTTTTTTTTTTTTTTGTGCGTGTCTTATGCGACAAGTTTTATTTATTTATTTATTTTTTTCTCTAGCACACTAGGGTATAAAAAGTGAGACATTTGACACTTAGACCTACAAGTAGTGTTTCGCCTGCTTATCTTCGGTAAGCTTTTTCTAAAATTTTATGTTTTCTTTCCATTTCTTTTTCTTTTCCTACATTTATTTTCTGGTGCAACCCTTTTCCTTCATTTATTTTGTTCCTTTCTTCCATTTTCTTGTTTTAAAGTAGTCAAACGATGAGAGCAACGATCATCAAACACATTCCATACATTCTCATTACAATTCCATCAAAACACAAATTCAATTGCCCATTACCCATTACCCATTTACCAAACATAGTCCAACATACAATTATAGCAAATAATATAAAAAGAAATAGTCAACGCCGGAGAAACACAAAATTTATGTCTAAGTGCCAAAATGTCTCGCTTTTTATACCTTAGTGTCGTAAGAGAAATAAAAAATTTCACCTTGTCACGTAAGGCTCACAAAAAGTACCAATTTGGTCAATCGAGATAATTAATTTGGGGGAAATTTAACTTTAAGTTAGGATGCGATGAGCTATTTAAATTTGAGGGCACATTAGTCCAATCATGTCAATTTACAACGGGAAATAAAGTCATTGTGTCCAGAATAAGCAAAAATATATCTAAAACACAGATGATTCTTGTTCACTGTTTATCAATAATTATGAAGATTATTTTCATTTATTGTCCTGATTACATATAACAAAACAGATCAGGAAAAAAGCAATATTCATTGGATTATGCATAAGGATGCAATGACTCATATTATTGAATGCTGGAATTATTTGAAGGTACATAAATATGACACTGAACTAAAAAAGAGTATTTTCTTAACATGGGCCGTTTGGAAAACACGAAATGAATTAATTTTCAGCACAAGCCAACTAATATATTAAGTAATATTTTACGAGCTCAAAAGCTATTCAAAGAATGGGATATTTAGGAAAAACTGGATACCGTTTGTCAAATTTATGATATAAATAGAACAGTAGCTTGTAACGTTGCTTCAACTAAAAAGCTGGTTACAGGTAATGTTAGTTGATAAGCTCCCCTGAGAATATCAATAAAGTAAATTTTGATGGAGCAAAAAATAAACATGGATCAGGAGCATATTTCG
This sequence comes from Mesembryanthemum crystallinum, assembly GCA_030267885.1. Taxonomy (NCBI): domain Eukaryota; kingdom Viridiplantae; phylum Streptophyta; class Magnoliopsida; order Caryophyllales; family Aizoaceae; genus Mesembryanthemum; species Mesembryanthemum crystallinum. The sequence continues at coordinate 10,864 of BSSO01005767.1, read as the reverse complement.
TTTTACGAGATTACTTTGGACTAGTATTATATAAAGTTGGTTGCTATAATCTTGGGAGAGCTCCTGTGCTTGTTGCCAAGGCTAAGACACTTTGAAATGGAATCAAACAAGTCCTTGGCTTAGGTTTTACTAACATTTTTATCGAAGGTGATCATAAAATTATTTTGCAAGGTATTCAAGGGGACATGCTGGATTCCATGGACCATATTCAGTCTAGTCATGGATATTCAACATTTGCTTTAGAGGATTTCATGATTTTATATTCATCACACATTTCAAGAAGCCAATCGTGCAACAGGCTTGATGGCAAAACAAGGCATTTAAGCTCCAAATTGTTCCTATTAGACTGCTATTTGAGTATAGTGTTTCGAAATATTATTTTCTCTGGTGCGATGGAAGTTAGCCTAGAGAGGAGGATCTCCTAATCGTTTTTCTTACCTTTAAAAAAAAAAGAGCAATATATATTGATTGGTAGTGGTTTTGGTTTTACTAGATGGTGGTTTACATTTGTATCTAATCTATTAGGCGATTCCTCGCTAATTACTCTTTCAAGCATAGTGCAATAGTCGATATAAATGAATTTTTGAACCGAGATCTGAGATAAGATCCTTGTACATTTTCCTGGTAAAACTGGCTCAACATATCTGAAACTTCTCAAAACTCTCGGTAAATCGCAGACATGGTTGTTAGACAGGATGTTGACAGACTTTCACCTAATGACAAACCCAAACCTAATCATATGAAGATCCACATGATGCCACTTATGCTCTAATAACAATGGAGTCTACTCATATAAAGATCCTAGTACAATTTGATACAGACTATTGGGCAGTCAGTACTTAGTACCATACAAAGGCTTCAAATTATCATCAACCTTCAAAATCATCACTCAGAAGATTTCGGACCGAGGGGAGGCATATATGTAATCTATCAAAAATGAATGCACAAATCGGACATCAAAATTTCTAGAAAGGCACATTATCAATATAACACGCACCAGCTGCTCATGTAAACAAAGGATGTAGATTCAATCACCATAAGTACCATCAGTAAGATGCAGACCGGAAACGGCAGCAAGGTTGCTATATTCATCAGAAGTTAAGACGAACTGTACATTAAACATAAACATTAGCCTGAGACACTAGGAGTTTGAATGAAATGTCTCAACTGTATAATCAGAGCCTGCAAAAAGTCCACCCTGCATTCTTTCCCCTCTTTCTTTCCTTTTGGGGGCTCCATTACATTACTTATTTCATATGTGAAACATAGAAAAAATAAGGAAACAAAATGAAGGTTGAATGTTACTGAAAGAAAAACTTCTTCATTCCTTCAACACTGAACCCTGTGGTGGTCTGGTCGTCTTCATGGTCGCTAAACCACAGATCATCCAACTTGCTATACTCACCCTGCAGCTGTCCATACTCATCGATGATGCCCAATCTTACACCTTCCTCAAAACATGAGATGCTATTGGGCTTCTGCTGATTTTGATCAACATTTGTGCCACCTCCTTCGCTTTCAGGAGCACTGGAATTCCCGCCATTGGAATTCTCTGCCTCGAAAATTGAAGTCGGAGAGCCATGAGAGAAGTCACATTCCTGTTTTACAAAACCAGAAGCTTCAGTGTCAGCTTTGGCTCTCTTATCAGACCCAAACTTGCTCTCAAACTCTGCCTTTTTCTTGTTCACAGCAATGGCAGCCTGTTCGATGGTCCGATAAGAACGCAAGCAATATTCATTCCCTGAAACTGGGTGAGTGACCCAGGCACCCCATCTACCCGCTTTCGTCATCCTAACACCAGCAGGTAGCTCTCCACCTCCATACTTTTCACCATTCATTTCCTCAACATTGTTGAAATTTGTCGCCATCTCTTCAACCCCTTCAGCCTCACCAGATAACGCAGGAGCAGCCAACCCAACCACAATCTCCCTCTGAGCAAACTCAACCCTTTCTCTCACTCGACCAACACCATATCGCTTACGCACAAACCGGTTCTTAGACCCAAACAACTTCCTAAACTGTTCCCTCTTCTTATTGATAGCATTCTCAGCCTCCTCAGGAGTATTATAAGTACCCAACCAAACCTTACACTTTGATTTGGGGTGCCAAATTTCAGCTCCAAACTTCCCCCTTTCCCTCCTAACACCAGTAGGCAACTTTCTTCCCACACCAACAATCTCAGGTTCACCAACCTTAGCCTCATTACACCTCTCCTCAAACTCGACTCGTTTCTTGTTATAAGCCCTAGTAGCCTGTTCAGCAGTATTATAGCTACCCAACCAAACCCTACCCCCGGTTATCGGATTCCTAATCAGAGCAACCCATCTACCCGATTTCAGCTTCGTAACACCAGCAGGAACAACATTATTTTCCACCACATCCTTCCTCTTCTTTGATTCTGGTTCTAGTACTTCTATTTCTGATTGCCCAACAGTCCCAGAAACCCTAGGTTCCACTCCATTATTACAATCAACTTCATTAGACCCATCTTTCGACGAAACATCAACATGAGAATTATCATACAATTGTGTCCTACGAGCCTCAAATTCAAGTTTCTTAATCTGATAAGCATTAGAAGCCTCTAAAGCAGTATCAAAAGTACCCAACCAAATCCTCACCTTATTAATCGGGTCTCGAATCTCCGCTGCCCACTTGCCCCACTTCCGTTGCCGGACACCCACGTACTTCACCTCCCTCGGGTCCACCGGCTCCGGCGGTGGCGCCGCCCTGATGGGCCTCTTTTCCGGCGACTCTCCGGCTGCCGGAACATTGATTTCTCTCAAAAATCGCTTCCTTTTAACGGGTTTTTCTCCGATTGGCTGTTGCTGTTCATCATCATCGCTTGATGATGAGTCTGTTGCATCCGGGTCTGTGCAGAAAACCCGAATTTTCCTCATGGGTTTTTCTCGAAATTGGACTGAAAATCAAGAATTTTGTGGGGAATTGGATGATTTATCAAAAACCCTGATGAATTCTTGCTAGTGATTGAAGATTAGACTGGAACTGCGGAATCCATTGATTTGGACACGAGAAAATTGATTGCTTGAGGCGGAAGAAGAGGCAGAAAACAAGTAAAGAGTTTTTATCAAAACCCTGTTAAAAACCTTGAGGATTGGACATAAATGTGTGAGATTAATACTGCAAATCCATTAATTTATGGGAAAGATTAGTATCACAATCCGAAACAAATTCGGGAAAGTTGTGACCAATAAGGAATTGTTTTTTTTTTTTTTTTTGATGATTTATATCTATATTAGTTACTAGGATTTTTTTCTTTTTAGGATTCCGATTTTTTCCTTTTAAGGTGTCCAAAAAGAATCTCCCATGGAACATAATTTGGGATGCTTCACCCTTGATTTCTTTCTTTCTTCTTCTTTTTTTTTTTTTTTTTTTTTTTTGTTTTTACCCTTTTTCTTTTTCTTTTTGTTAAGGTTGGTACACAACGAACTCATTTTAGTGTAATTTTTTTTGGGTATTTCATGAACAAATTCACGTTGATATTGTTGGAAGATGTTAAATGTAGGGTAGATATCCGAAATGTCATTAGTATTTTGCCTCTTTAATGATTCTTCTCCCCCTCTATTGAAGCTGTTTTTACCCTATATCCTCCATTTTTACATCTTTTGCCCACTTTCTCAATATCTCAATTCACTAAACTCTTGTATTTATAACAAAATATAATTTTGAATTAATATTCAATTTCGGTCCACAAAATTATAAGAGAGTTTTTACAATGGATAGATAAAGGTGAGAGAGATATAGAGAAGAAATGAGCATTTCTCTACAGTTATACAGATAAATTGAGATCAACGTTTTGGAATACTATTCCCTAAATTTTATGAAACTTGAATGAGTTGAAGAGTGTATCGACATATATCTCATTTAATATCAAGAAGATACTATATTTTTATGTTTAGTGTTATAAGAACTTCATTTATCATCAAACTTTTTACGCTAAACTTCTTACCAATTTCTTTTGTTTGAGCTCAAAGTATTTTAAGTAATAAGTTCCATATATAATTGGACGTTGAAGGGTACATCAAGTTTTTATAATCTTATTTCATCGTCTACTTTGTCGAAATGGTTAAAGGTGTTTTAAATAACCATTTGATATATCCTAAACAATTACCAAAATCGTATATGCGTGAGGAAGAAAATACAAACTTGTTGCACTTGCTACTTTCTCACTTTCTCTCTTATATGGAAAAACGAATGTTGAGGGTGCGGAATCTTTACCTGAGACTTTTAATGTTTAGCATGTTATATTCGAGACTTGGACGTAAGATCCAATTAGATTCGAAAAACATCTTTATTTATGCTTCCTTTGCTTCTCCAATCTCCCACATTAATATGTTATGTTAGTTTTTCACCTTCTCATCTTCCAATGCTCCTCAATGCACACATCATCTATATTCTAAGCCATGCAAAAGCTAAAGGACTCCATGTAGAGCTCGACTCTGCTGCTATTCTTTCAATAATTAACACCACAGGACAATGCCTTTTATGAATGTTGGACAAGTGACATGGGCTTCATCCAGTGACTAAGATTGCCTTTTAATTTTGGATTCTATCTTTCACACAAATTAAGATTGTAATATATACATTTACTCAAGAAATTTTTCCTATTATTTTCACCTGGACACTATCAACATAACTCATGTTCGCACGAGATTTGACGGTAGGTACATGGAGCAATAGTTCGAGTCTTTGCTAGTGCTTCAACTCGATAGGACAAAACAATTCATAGACTCAAGAGAAGTATATAAAGTTGTGTTGATCAGTTCTGTTGAGGTAGTCGAGGATTGTAAAGATAATTGATTTGTTAGTACCACAATATGAGCATAAAGTAGGGAAAGTCGTGACCAATAATCCATTAGTGGTGGGATTTTGAGTATTAGCAAAATAGAATCTCCTATGTTAGTACATAATTTATTCTTTACCCTTTTCCTTTCCTAGATCTTTTTCCTTTCGTTGAGAAAGGTAGGAATCATTCAGTGATAAGTTAGAGATAGACTCAAGAGGGGTGAATTGTGTCGCATAACTTTTTCAATTTTCTTACTGAACGTAAAAGATTAAAATTTGTTTTCAAACATGTTATTAGGTTGTTACTCATAAAGAAATAACAAACAGTAAAGTGAGGCACTATTTATTACATGGAAAAACTTCTTTCTCAACAAAGATTGAAAAAACAACCACGACCATGAGAAATATTAGAAACTCCCCTAAGAGAATCGGCAAAGTCAATACAAGATAGGCCCTAATCTACCCTTAACCAGTATTATTTGAATTAACTCTAAATCCAAGTAGACCCGACTATCCACTCTACTAGTTGCAAAACATAAGAAATAAAGCAGTATTAGATTGTCTCCTGAAAGACAAGTGATTACATTTAAACCTATGAGAAGCCATACATAGGCAAAGAAATAACTAATTAAGAAACAGGTAGTAACAAGCAACAAAAATATCCAAGTACACATTAACGACTTTATTTCTCATTTATTGAAATTTAGTGTACTCAATTTTCTCTCTCCGAGTGCTTGAGAAGAATGAATGTACAAGTGCTCAATATATAATCACAATATATTACCCGAGATTAGGGTAGAAAATCCCTTCCTTAAGAGATAAATCTAATAATTAGTTTTCTCACCTAATTTAGAAATATTAAAACAGTCAAACCTAAATTGTAGGAGATGAAAATTCTGTTTGAAGGAGCGAGAGTCTTTATGCCACAGACTTTAGTCAAGGAAAGACTCTTATGGCCATAAAAACTCTCTAAGATAATTTTCCTTCCTAAACTAACTCGAGAAAAATACCAAGATATTTTCAACAACTAGGGTTTAAACGAAGCATAACTACATCACCTTTTAAATACATTTTGCATTTAAGCCAATATGAGCACTTTATTCCTAGATAGGATAGAGAGAAACACATGTGTCTAGTATTGTGGTTGTTTCTAAGCTGTTACTCATATGAGTCACCAATTTTCAAGTATCACTTACTCTTACATGAAGACTAATGAATATAAAAAAATAGCTTCCAACTTTCCATCTTCATGTTGTTCCTTGCCTAATTAGTAAACCTTGTTATAAAATATTATATGCAGGATTGATCGAGTACCAAAAATATAATTGGTATTGACCATCTTGAATCATTCTTCACGCCTCAATTGGAGTTGTCCTTAGTCTATATCCTCATTCCTCATCATGTCTTCTTTCACTTTCCCAATATCTTGATTCACTAAATTGTTGTATTACTATTAGAACATAATTTATTTTAAACTAGTGTTCAGTTTCTGTCCACCAAATTATACGGAGATTACAAAATAGATAGATAGAGGAGATATAAAGAGAAAGGAACATTTCTCTACAGTAATGCACGTAAACTAAACTCGACAATATTTTGGATACTCTCTCCTATCTTTTATTAAACTTGTAGAGCTGAAGAGTGCATGGACATATATCTCATTTAATAATCAGAAGAAATTGTATTTCTACTTTTGGTGTAATAATAACTTCTTTGATCATCAAGCTTTTTTCATATAACTTCTTACTAGTTTCTTTTAGTAAGCTCAAACTATTTTAAGGAATAGATTCCATATATGATTTAATGTTATTATCAACATTTTAAGAATTTATTATGTCCTCTACCTTGCCCAAATCGGTTAAAAGGTGTTTATATTAAGAACATGTTTTATATGGTTGCTTCTTGCTTGGCTTTCAAGTTCCGTTTATGGAAGTGGAGTTGAGGAAGCAGAATCTTTATTTGAGACTTTTAAACTGTTAACCAGGTTATTATATTAGGGATTGGACATAAAATCTCATTAACTTCTAACATTATTTTTATTCATTATGATCCATCTACTTAATTCCCCATCCTCCCACCTTTGTACGTCACATTAGTTTTTCACCATCTCATGTTCCACAATGCTCACATTATCTTACATGTTCATGCATGCGTCATGCAAAAGTTACGTTAAAATAACTCCATATAGAGTCCAAATCTACTCGATGGATAGAACAATTCATAGACTCAATGGAATGATTTATTATCATGTGGGTCGGTTTTGTTGAGGTAGTCGAGGATTGTAAAGAACTAAAGATAATCGATTTGCTCGAGAAATTGAAGAGTGACCATTGTTGCTGTGTGGGCTTCCACCATTGATGTTGTTCTCTGCTGCTTCTTCACTTTTTGTGCTATGAGATTCGAGCTTTAATGGTAGCTTTAATTTATATTCACTAGCAAAATTGGAATTTAGATCAATAACTAATAAAAGGGGTTTGGGAATAGCATTAGGAAATAGGCAAGGGGGTCAGGGTTTATTTTAAAACAAGGGCTATGTTGTCATTTTTGCCCATTAAATTGGTTGTATCTATGCGTACTATTTAGGTGTTGCGTTTAGCGCCTATGTTTCTTATTATACTCAAATTTGAGCCAATCGATAGCAAATACTACTATTAAATATGGGGCAAAATTGGTATAAATAACACCAACTTTCACTCGGCTGCGATTTTCAACCCGATCATTGGACAGTTGCAAAATTAGCAAACAACTTATTTTTCCCATCAATTAAATGACACGCGCCTCCCCGCTGGTGAGATCTCTCCGGTTAAATGACGACATGTCATCGTTTATATCTATATGTATTATTTTCATTGAGAAATAATTTCTTTTTCTTTTTCTTAAAAGCTCTATTACTTATACCCACCCAACCTACCTGTTTTGAACGCTATCTCTCCCTCAACTCGGTTGCCTCTCTGTTCTGTCGCAAAATTAGGGTTTGAAAAAGAGAAGAAAAACTGTCAAAACAATTAAGTAGGGAGGGTATAAGTAATGCAGCTTTTAAAGAAAGGAAAAGAGAATTAATTTCCAACGGAAATAATACTGATCAGCATAACTAAGCATGACATGTCATCACTTCACCGGGGAGATTTTACCGGCGGGGAGGCACGTGTCATTTAATTGATGGGAAAAATAAGTTGGTACTAATTTTGCAACCTTCCAAAGTTCGTGTTAAAAATCGCAGCTGAGTGAAAGTTGGTGTTACTGATGCCAATTTTTCCTTGGAGTATATGGTACTCCCTCCGTCTCAAAATAACTGTCGCTTTAACTAACTTTTTGTCTCAAAATATCTGTCGCTTTACAATTCCAATACATTATTAATTGCTCATTTTCCTAATATACCCTTGTGATTTATTACTAATTTCACTTTCCAATACACCTAATTATAAGTAATACAAGGGTAATAGAGTGAAATTATCTTTAACAACCTCTAAAATTAATACTCTCCTTAATATGTGTGCATAAACCTAAAGCGGCAGTTATTTTAAGACGGAGGGAGTATATAACAATGCTAGTTTTAATTTGTGTATCTCTCTTTCATGGTGTATTTGTTTCAGGGTTTTACCGATGTTTGACCCTTGAAGATTAAGGTACCTACTTCTCTCTCGGAACTCTCTTGAACGCACCGATGACGAGGAAGACAAGGACCGCTGCTAAGGCTGCCGGAGCTCCGGAATCCACTAGCACTCTCTCTCATGCTACCTCCACAGACTCCATACAATCAATCACTGAGGAAGACAGACCGAACCCAGCAAACGTTGCTAGGAATTTGGGAGAGAAGATGAATGCTACGAAATCGGTGAATGAAATGAGTACAGAAGCTCGATTGAAGGCCCAGGAACAATTAACGCAATGGCTGGAGCTGATTCACCTAACTGGGCACAACCGATGGAGGAGGAAGAAGCCGATGCTTCTACCCAAACTCAGCATACTCAGAAACAAGGTAAGGGTACTATCTGGGACTCATTTGATGTTACTAAACTGAAAAATGATGGCTTCAAATTGGATTTTGTTAAACCAACTGTGAAGGGGGGTAGAACTGTGGGTACGATTGAAATGGCGGATGTTCGATCTGAAATAGATTATTGGAAGTCTGTTGTGGTATGCTATGTTATGGGAGTTAGTCCTCCGATTAGTGTGCTAGCTGGTTTTCTTCGTAAAATTTGGGAAATTTTGATATATCCAAAATTGTCATGCTGAAGAATGGCATTGCTCTGGTTCGTTTTACAGCATTGATGAGAGGGATGAAGTTTTGCAAGGAGGGATTTATCACTTTGACAAGAAGCCATTGATTATGAGGGCTTGGCACGAGGACCTGCAACTCACAAAGGCTGAACTCACAACTGTACCAGTGTGGGTGCAACTTCCTTGGTTGAATTTGAAGTACTGGAATCCTTCTAGCCTGAGTAAGATTGGAAGCTTGGTTGGGAAACCTCTAATGGTAGACAAAAACATTGAGATGAGGAATCTACTCAATTATGCTAGAATGCTAATTGAAGTGAAGATTGAGGCTGATTTCAAAAATAGTGTGTTCTTTGAAGATGAGAAAGGATGTTTGATAGAACAAGAGATCTTTCATAAATGGAAACCTGTTAACTGCAAATACTGTGGGAAGTTGGGTCATGTCGAAGAACATTGCAGGAAGAAGAAAAACAAAGAGGTTCCTCCTACTTAGGACAAGGAGAAACAACCTGATCCCAGCAGGAAGCCTGTGGCCCAGTAGGAAACTATTCCTGTACAAATCATCATCCTAGCTCAACCAGCGAAAGAGAAAGGATGGACAGTAGGCACATCTGAACCCAGAAAGGACATTCAAGCCAGTACTAGCACTGCAAATGTATTTTAAGCTCTTAACCTGATCAATATATTTAAGAATTATGCCTCTTTTAAACACAATCATAATCTATGATTTTTTATTTTTCCAATATATGACTATTTTTCTGGACAAAATTTATGACTTTCAATTATTGAATCTATTTTAATTGCATTTAAAAAAGGGGAAAGAAATTTTACATTAGCAGATGAGTTAGCCCACTTAGGACGTAAAATTGGGCAGAGTATTAGACAAACTTCGAACGGACCACACGGCCTACATAGTATCATAATTCTTGGAGGCCTATTACCAGATTAAAAAAAAAACAATTATAGAAGGCCCAATGGAGCTCAAACTTGGACCTATATACTATCATTCCACACCACTCCTCAGTGGGCTTGAGCACATTTTCTATTTCCTTTTCTTTTTTTTTCATACTCTTAGTCAATAATAATAATAATAATAATAATAATAATAATAATAATAATAATAAATAATAATAATAATAAAATGTTAATTTGTATTTATTAGCAGGTTGCATCACTTTAAGGCGAAATAAAAAAATTCTCAGTTTGGTGTATTCAAGTCAACGTTAATAAATTTTGACCTTTAATTAGTGAAAAGGTATAAAAGTAAAATTACTATTTTTGGATTCATCTTAAATATTATTTTCAAAATATCATTTTTTTTGTTATAAGTTTATATTTATATAATTATAATGGAAAATTCTACATGTTGGTACTGTCGTCTAGCATATTCTACATGGTGTAATTTTCTTTTCTGTTTTTTTTTTTTATTATTATTCTGGTGTCACTGTGGTCTTGATGATATGTGTTCTGTAACTAAGAAAAGGGAACACGTTAACTAGTTAGTGAAATGACCTAAAAGCACTTATTCAAAGGCAACTTTGATGTAACTAATTTTGCAGTTGTATCATGTGAGTGTATGATTTGGTGGTTGCCTACGGAATTTGATGTGTATTACTGGGCGGAATGCCTTAAAGATGACAAGATTCCATTGATGGTGTGATTTAGAGAATTCCAGCCCGACCGTATGTAAACTCAAAATTTTGTTTTCCTTACTTTTCTTTTTCCTAGTAAAGATGAGAGAAATGTTAGAGATAGATGGCGGGGTCGAAAAAAGAAAGAATTGGAATGTAAGTGGGTAACTAATAGGGTATTGGACGGAAAAAATAACGGAATGTCACGGGAC
>BSSO01005766.1:0-12739 GCA_030267885.1 Mesembryanthemum crystallinum | reverse complement strand
TTTAATTCTCTTGGTCTTTGGTGACCTTCAACCTTTGGTGGTTGGCCCCTTGATTGAGTTCTTTGGTGAGCTTAGTTAAGGTTTATCAATTTTACTACTTATATACATCAAGTTTGGTATCAGAGCATAGTTTCTGAACCTTATATATATCAATTTGGTATCAGAGCATAGTTTCTGTACCTCATATACATCAAATTGGTATCAGAGCATAGTTTCTGTACCTTATATACATCAAATTGGTATCAGAGCATAGTTTCTGTACTTATATACATCAAGTTTGGTATCAGAGCATAGTTTCTGAACCTTATATATATCAATTTGGTATCAGAGCATAGTTTATGTACCTTATATCTGATGTCATAAATCATTTTAGAGGGAAAATTGTTCATGAAAACCTGACATGTGTCCCTTGCTGATGTCTGCCAACATCTGTTTTAGTAGTAAGTACTAGATTAGGACCCGTATGATGCAGGGCTTTTACTTAATTAATCGATCACGTCTTTTACTAATATAATTGATTGAATATTGCATCCAAAATAATTGATCGATCAAATATTATCCATAAATTAAGTACATGGTATAAATGTTTAACTTAAGTTTTACAATACAAATCTTACAAATTTGATTGGATTTGATACACGGCCTTCATGAATAATATTGGCCAAATAAACAAAGTTTTAATATTTCATTAAATGATATAAAATATAATATGATGAAAATGGGAAATGATATCTATAAATCAAGAGTTTGAGAACACTCTGATACTGATAAATTTGGAAGGGCATGCGGCAATCTAAAATAAAATTATTGGAGAACAATTTAATTTATTTTTAGTATCGGATCACTAATAAAACCGTTTTGAGGATCTAAACACAATATATTAGCAACTGAAACAGGAGAAGAATAAATCATTTTACCATGGGTTGGCGGTTACCATATCTACACTGAGATGAAGCCCCACTTGAATTTCTTTTTTGTAGAGCCTCACAAGCTTGTATTAAGTCCTCCAGTATCAACAAATTGTCAAATTTTCAAAGTAGGTCTAGTAAATATTTAATTTACAAGACTGATGTGAATTTGGACTGAGATCTTCTCTTAGTATCATACATGATATGATCGATCATATTATCTGATATTGAATCACATATTCAAATTGCATACTTTGATCAATTAATAGCAACATCTAATCTATCATTTAGGTATGCTCTTGGAACCTCATTACTCCTTTAGCTTGGATTTTTTTTGTATTAAAATTCATCATATTCCTTTGTTTGCATGTAGACAGCACATGAGTATCAGGCGAGGACGTATAAGCTCATAACAAACTATTGAAATTGTCCTTTCAAGAACCCATTCTTTACCTTTTATAAATTTAAAGGCAATATGAAACCAATAAGTTGAAATAATCCATTAGATTAGACCAATCAACAAAATAATAACACAAGTATAGTCACTTTTTTTTATCACTTAATTAGTAACATACTAACACTAATAACCTTAAAAATAATTAGTTAATAATGTTCGGTTCACATTCAATATAATTACAATGAAGAGTTGGCACAACTATACCTTTGCATTTTAAGACCTTCGTATGAGTTAACACAGATAAATGATGGAGTTTAGCGGAGAAACCGAGAACTATTTTCTAGATTGCATATAAACGAAAAGTGAATTTAGTGATTTTATATTATATTCTAAAAAGGCAAAATAAACTTGATATTTGGAGGGGGAAAAAATATCAAAAGTGATGTTATAAATTGTTTTGGTGGGAAAAAATTTCATGAGAGAATACCATGTGTCCTTCGCTTATGTCATCCAGCAGCTGTTTTAGTATAATGTATACAGATGTATATAGATAGATACTCTTCAAATTGGCAACATTACAAGGATCTCATTACATTTTCGGCCATATTCCTCCTTCCTTTCCTATATTCTATTCACCTCTTTTGATCTCCATTTCTCTTAAGCCAAACAAGCACTATACAGCCATAAATTATATCATGGGCCATATTTAGAAGAGAGAAGGGATCGACCGGATCAAATAAAAAAGAGAAACACAACTTAGAGATCAAATAACAGTAAAGAAACTAAAAATTCTAACTCCATAAAAATGCTTTTTTTTTTTAATCTCTTTCCACCAAAAAGAATTTTTTTTAAAATAAAGCATACCTTGTCTCCATGAAGCTAAGTTGCTTTGAGCCTTTGGGTGAAATATCAAAATTTGTTAAGACGTTTTATTGAAGATCTATTTGAATAAGACATACTCGATTACTCCCTAATACATCAATTCAAATTCAAAGTCAAGTAGACTTTTTCCATCCCAGATTGTAGCAATTAACAAAGTAGTATAAGTAATTTACTCTCAGCTAGCAAAAGTCACGTTTTAAAAATAAAAAAACGAGATTCTATACTTTTTTTAATTTTTTTTTATTATTTTAATCCTTTTTCCTTTATTTTAGGATAGAACTTAAAAGCAAACTACATTTTCCCCCTAATCTTGTGTAGTTCAATTTATTTTTAAATCAGTAGTGCGAAGGAGACTTAAATTTTAGGAGATTGAGTAGCTATAAAATAGCGATAGTTGTAGAAGTTACCGGCAATGTCACCCATCAAGTATCAGGGGTTTAAATGATGAAACAGTTTTTTTAAAAAAACTTAAATTAAATGATGAAACTTAAAAAAAAAAAAAAAATATCAAAAGTGATAGAGGGAAAAATTTTCATGAGAGAATGCCATGTGTCCTTCGCTTATGTCATCCGGCAGCTGTTTTAGTACAATGTATATAGATATAGATTGTAAGTTTGTAACTTATTTATCTCAGTTCATATATTTTGTTGTTGCTAACTCTATGAAGTGTTATATTTGTACATGCCTAAGGTTATTTCATATTTCAATAAGTAAACTCATGTTAATGACCAATTTGAATAGTTTATATTAAGAAAATTTAGAAATGGTGCATTGCACGGAGCTCAAACTAGTTACAAATTATATGGCAGCGCGTCTCTTAGGGGTCCGACTCACAGCATGAATCTAGAACGGTAACTAAAACATACACAATAAAAGCCCAACGACAAAGTCCAACACGCGAATAAATCTCGGGCAAATCCCAACGGCCAATTTCAAGAACCCAAAACCCAGCTCCTAAGGTCGAAAGAAAAAAAGAAAAAAAATGAGAAACGATACAATCACTGCAAAAAGCAAACCTATCCTAAAACCTCTATCTCTCTCCTTCACAAAAATGATCAAAAAAATCAGAAATTGCAAAACCTTATTTCGAAGAACATCAAGAACGAATTCTTCTTTAGAAACATAAATCATTGTGTGTTAATTTACTGGAAATCGACAACAATGAGTAAGAGATCTCAGAAGCAAAGCAAGCTTGGAGCTAAAAAAAGGAAAGAGGTAAATAGTAGTATTAGTTTGAGAGTTTTGTGTAATCTATATAATAAGTATAAAACACAATGATTCAACCACATCCCGACACATCAGCATGCCATGTCAGCGCTTAGTACTGCCACATATACATTGACGTGTCACATGCATTGCCATGTCAGCACCACATTCATCTTCTCAATTTTAAAAGAACAAAAATCAATGGCTAAGATGATTTGAACTCTAAACCTTTAGGTTTTAATACTAATTCTTCATCAACTAATCCGACATTCATATGTGCCATTTTTATCTGAATTATTTATGATATGACATTAAATATCTTCATTTAACTCATTTTGATTCAATTTTTAATAATATTATATCAAAGAATGTTCAAAGTAAAATGAACGAATACCTAACAAATTCACTTGGTAAGCAATTGTAATTCTAATAGAAAAATAGCTCACCCAATTTTCTTTTTTCCTAAAAGGACATCTAAATTTATAAGTTAACCAAATAGTAAATTAGATAACCAATTCTAATCCAAAATAAACCAATTCTAATATGCAAAAAATCCACTTCCAATATGCATGTTTCTTGGTTCCACTCATGCCTAATTAGGTAAGATTATGAACATGACTAAGGTTTATGCAAGTATTACTCTGTCTGAAGGGAAGTATTACTTTGTTCAATAATGGGTATGAGAATGTGAAAATAGATGTATATAACTTGAAAAATTTATCACTGATATAATAATTAGTTTCCTGAACAAAAGTATCACATTATTTAACAATGAGTATCAGTTTGTTAATTTGTAAATTATTAGTTTATAATGGAAAAAGTATTCGTCTATTTGTCAGATGTATTAGTTAATTTGTAAAAAGTATTAGTTATCCTACAACTGTTAAAAAGCGAAGAAGGCCTGCACTGTTCAAATGAACAGTTACTCTCTAGCTTCCCCTGCCTTCCCACTATTTTATTTCTTTCCCCTTTTTACTTTCTTTTTTCGAATCCTCCTAATAAACTTATTAGAAGGCATTTGCTGTTACCTTCCCTTGCGTCCCCACCATTTTATTTCTTTCTCCCTTTCCTTTTTTGTCTCTTTCTAATAAACAAATCCCATTATACTAATGCTGCCAACTAATGCCTCTAAACCAATATCACATTTAATGTCTTTGTCTTTTTGTCTCCTCCATTAGTCCCACTGCCATCAATAAAGTGTTAAAATTTGTGAGAGGAGAGGATTTTAATCTGGTGAGACCTGAGGAATGCAATCGCCAGATTTATTTGAGCTTAATCTTTACGGTTTCATTTGAGCTAAATCCTTCATTGTGTTATATCCTTTAACTGAGTTGAGCTCTTTTGGTTGCCAACGACGTCAGACTAATATGGCGATTTTGGCCTCAACTCCAGCTGCTTTGAGAACAATGAGGAAGAGAGAGGGAGAGGAGATGAAGAAAATGAGTGATTCGCCCTTTTATGATGCTCCCTCTCTTTCTCTCTCTCTACTTGAACAACTTATGCCTGGCATCACAAAACTGCCTTCTACAAACAAAAACTCAGCGTTCTCTATTAAGATTTGGAGCTATAATCAATTGGATTTGCGGCTCAAACGTTGTGAGTAACTCCCCAATCTTTTTCCTAATTCTTGTTTAACAGTTTATTAGTTTTTTTTTTGGGTGAGATAACAGTTTATTAGTTTAATCAACAGTTTTAGTTCTCATACTTGTTCACATCGTTTATGCGAATTACCATTAACAGCTTAATTTTGCAGTTTAATTGATTAAAGGCGATCTTTCTATAATTGTTTTGAAATGGGTACTTGTTCTTCTTTTGATTTTTCCCACAAATTTGCATGTTTTGAATGACGAAGAATAGATGGTACTGGGTTACTTTCCTGATTTGCCTCCAACCAAATTTTCCCTTTCTCACTCTTTCATTGAAGGTTTGGTGTTTTTGATTTTTGATCTAAATCATAATGGAAAGAGATTTTCAATTAATTTGGTTGAGGCCACTGATTCTTATGAATTTGTTGAGTCATTAGAAGTTATTTTAATTTGCTAAAAGTATGTGCTCAATACCAATTTCTTGGGACTATTTGACTTTATTATTTTTTTTTTGCTCAGGTATGTAATTTTTTCCTTTTTTTTTTTTTTTATGGATGCTCAGGTATGTATTTATTACTCTGATTCATTTTATTGGGATTACTAGGTTTTGTTTTGAATGAAGACTTTTCCTTTCTGTTCCATTACAACATGTTTAGCCTCTCATAACTTGTTTCTTTGATTTGAATAATTAAATTTATGATAGATAAGAAAATTGAGTTTATTAGGTAGCAAAGTAATATTTCTTGTCTGTTGGGACTTTAGGAGTATGATCAGTATTTTCCACAGTGATTATTGAAGTTGTGCTAACTTTGGTATATTATTTTAGTACTTGCTTATGCATATTTTTTTAAGGGGAAAGTACAATCAGTGGTATGGTCAGTGGTATGGTGGAAGTGATTGGTCAGTAACACTGATATGGTGTACTTTTCTCTACTCCGTTGATGAAAAAATTGCATTCCGTTATCATCCTTTATTCATGTGAAGAAGCTCCCTACCTGTCTACCTCTGTTTATTGTGGACTTCCTCTCTCGATGTTTGCTTCTTTTTCTTAAGGTAAAGAAGCTTTTTATCTCTTGCTTCCTTTGGTGTCCATTACATTTGCTGTTATTCAAGTAAACAACTTCTGTGCACACTGATTAGTTTCCATAATGTGAACCAAACCTTATTGTTGTTAAATTTGCATTGCATCTTTTATTTACCCTACATAGGAAAAACATCATTGCATCTCCTCTTATCTATTTTTATCTGTTGTATCTCCAAGTTATGTTTAGGAATTTGCTTAATTTCTATATAAAACTAAGGATCTTGTATGGGTAGTTTTCCATAGAACATGAGAACTCCCCATACAAGGTGTGTTGGGTTGGTAGATGCAATAACAAGAGGTTTGTTTTTAAATTCCGTTGCTTTCCTTGTAGTTTCATTATTTATGTAGCAAATCTTTGGTTTGATATCACTGCAGGACTATCATAAACAGCTCTCTCCTGTAAACCAAGTTCCAGTCTTAGTGTTTGTTCTTGGATCTTTATATCGTTCTGCAGCCTTTCCTCTTTCTCAGGTAAACTACACTTTCACAAAGGCCTTAAACTTTTTCCTTTGATTTCTTGAACTTTCACAGAGGCTGGTACCTTTGATTGAGCTATTATTCTTTTCATTTCTTTTACTGATTTCTTGAACTTTGCCATGTCAATAACTATGGCTATGTTTCCTGATATGTATAATAGCAGCATGAAGAGCATATGTTATTTGAACTTATTGCCCCTTTATCTTCTTTACACCCATCTCCATAGCTTGTATATATGTAGTCATCACAGCAAACTGACAATCGAAAATTAGGTGTGAATAAGTTGTTGCCCCTTTATCTTCTTTACACCCATCTCCACACAATACACACAAGTCATCATCAACACAAAACCAAATATGTGGAGTCGTGTTTTCATTTTTAATGTTATGTAGGTGGTCGTCTAGCAAACAAAACCGTGCTTAAGTAGAGAGATCTTGTTCCGCACCTAACCATGCACTTTGACAATATGTCGTTGCAGCGAACTGAATCAATGCTATAATTGCCAGTAGGATTGTATTCCATGTATTCAAAGACACATATATGTTTCCGTACCAACTTACTCCCTCCCCAGGTCGAGACGCCACCAATGTTCCTTTTAAATAGACAAACTCCTCCATTTGACCATACAACAAGAGTGCATCTCAAAACTGTGTGGGTAATTTAGCTTCATTTTCATATGGATTCTATGCAAAGTTTTGATGTTAGCATTGATTAACTTTGTTATGTAACTAAATAATAAACCAATGGCATGTTTAGTTAACATCATGATCCTAATTAAGCTAAGTGGTTCCTAATTATTATTTTGCTTTCATTGTTCACAATAGCTGTAGCATGGATAACATGACCATCGATGACAACAATGGCACATCCACCATTCAAAAGGGAAAAACCAGTTAATATGTCGTACAGAAGTCGCTGGAAGTTCAATCACAGAAAAGCGCAAGCGGTGTAGGGGTGATGGGTGTCGAACAAGAACACCATCAACTGATTCACATCCTGTTCAAGAAGAGCAGCACGAAAGAGACAATATCGAAGTAAACGTGTCAGTTCATCAAATTTTAGTAATGAAGGGCAAGAACGATTCATTGATTTTGACCAACAACATATAACTAGGCGGCGCCGCAAAAACAACAAAAGAGTATGTAACTTTAACTTTGTTATATATTTGAATTTTGAAATATGCATGTACTTAATCCATAACACTATTTCCCGGGTACAGAACAGCCTGCCGCTGTGGGTGGCCAACCAGTGCCAACCGCAGCTTCAAGACTCCCTGCACCCACTAATTGTATAAAGTGTGCTGCAAAGAAATTTGCATATGAGCCCCCACGCTTTTGTTGTTGCAATGGAGAAGTGCAAATAGCTGCCAATGAAACTCCCCCTGAACTTAAGAGGCTATTTACCTTAAGAGATGAGGACGCTATGTATTTTCAAAAATATGCAAGACTTTATAATAATCTGTTTGCATTTAGCTCACTTGGTGGTAAATATGATGTACAAACTAAGAAAGACATTTATGTCTTCAACTTACATGGTCAAATATATCATTTTGTGCTAGATCTTTTGCCTGCTAATCATAAGCCTAAATATTTGCAGCTGTATTTTTATGATACTGAGCATGAGAAAGAACATCGTGTAGGTGTCTATCCAGAACTAAGACCTGATATTGTGTCCATTCTTATGCATCTGATGGAAAAAAATCCTTATGTTAGATTTTTCCGATCTCTTAAAGAATTTGATATTGAAGAAGAAACTAAAATTATTCTTAATCGTAACTCAGTCTTAGATCAGCGAACACACAATGCTCCAGCTGCAGATGAGGTTGCTACAATATGGCTAGACAGCTCCTCTTCTACGGAAATTAATCGCCCTCATATAGTAGTTTTTGGAAAATCTAACGAGTCACACAGAATTATGCACTACTATGGTTGTTATGACCCACTACAATATCCACTTTTATACCCACAAGGGGACTGTGGTTGGCACCAAGGAATAATTAAAACAAAACAAGGTGGTGAAAGGCAAAATGATAACCCCATATTTCCTTTGTCATCAACTTTGGTTCAAGGATCAGAAAACTTATTGTTAGAAGAGGATAGAAGTGAGTGATAATTTTTTTTTAAAATTTCTGTATCAGGTTCCACTACTTCATTGGTGCTCCGTATATTTATGAATTTGTTTTATATGTGTGCAGTTGGTAGCAAGAAGCGATCGAAGGAAGAAAAACAAATCTTCTGCAGAGAATATTACACATACAAGTTACAAATCTGTCATGAGGCTTTTTTGCTCAGAACTGGTCGTCTATTCCAACAATTCATTGTTCATATGTATGTTAAAATTGAGAATACACGATTGGACTTCTTAAGGAAAAATCAAGAAACAATTCGTGTTGATCTCTATCAAGGCCTGGTGGATAGCTTGGGTATAGGAGAAAATAATTCATCAAATGTCGGACATCGGGTAATATTGCTACAATTCTTTTATCGTAGGTCCTCGTGACATGCGATGGAGGTATTTGAAGGCTATGACACTTGTTAAAAGATTTGGGAAGCCTGATTTGTTTTTAACAATGACGTGCAATCCAAATTGGCCAGAGATCAAAGATGAGTTGCTTCCTAGAGAGCAAGTACAAAACAGACCAGACTTAGTTGCTCGAATATTCCATGCGAAATTACTAGAACTCAAGAAGGAAATTATGGAAAAGAAGGTTTTTGGTGATGTTGCTACATTGATACATGTCGTCGAATTTCAAAAAAGAGGTTTACCGCATGCACACTTTCTCATTATATTGAAACCTCAGTTCAAGATCAAGAAGACTAAAGACTTTTTTTTTTGGTAATAAAGAGAGATGTATTATTACCAATGACCAAGCTCAGATCAAAGTTCATACAAAGCATACTAGGAGGATTTTGACTATTGAGGCACCTTCTAGGAAGGGTACTCAAGTAGTTACTCCAAGCGTAGTTGCCATTAATTATAGTTGTAAGTAAATTTAAAGCATCAACCTCTAATTTAGTATGATCAAGAGTTGTAAAACTAGAAATAATATGTGCCTTGATCTGTAGAAAGATAAAGCTGCTGGATATATTTGCAGACTTGAAGATCTTGTGATTTCTACCAATCCAGTTGTAGTAGGCGGTTGAAGCTAGGATAGCTCGTAGCATGTGTAGCAGACCTTTACTTGGTCCCTTCCTTTCCAGCCACTTCTTCCATCTATCAAATTCATATGGTGGATCATTGAGCTGTAGCCAAGTAAAAGTCCTCTCCAGCACATCCTTAGAGAATGTGCAGGTGAAAAAGAGATGTGCTGTGCTCTCAACAGCATTAAAACATATAGGACACTCTGTGTGCTGTATGATATGCATATTGTAAAGCCTCTCTCTAGTCAGAATTCTGTCTTGAGTGATCAGCCACATAAAGTATTTGTGTCTTGGTATAGCATAGCTATCCCAGACAATTCTCTTCCAGTTAAATTTATCATGCTCTCCAAGAATACTTTTATATCCCATACTAATGGAGTATTCACCCTTCTTATCAGTAGGCCAGATTACATTGTTGAGGAGACCACCACCATTGCCTCTTAGCTTCATTATTTTCCTCCAATACCAACTACAGTTTTGAGTTAGTTGGTATGAGTACACATCAGCTCCCTTCAAGTATATTTCATTGACCCATTTAACCCATAAGCAATCCTTCTTTTGAGTTATGGCCCACAAATGCTTAGCTATAGCTGCCTTGTTCCACCATTTGCAATTCTTGAAACCCAATCCACCATTTATTCTAGGGAGACATACTCTATCCCAAGCAATGAGGGGGATTTTGGTAGTATTCTGTCCCCATAAGAAGCCTCTACATATTTCTTCAATTTTCTTGATGATTCCTTGTGGGAGTATGAAGATTGAAGCCCAATACACATGCAACGTGTATAAGATTGAATAGATCAGCTGTGCTCTCCCTGCAATGGAGAGATGTCTAGTAGACCAGCTTCTAATTCTCATAGTGATTTTCTCAATCAGTAAGCTGCAGTCAGATTTAGTCCACTTGGTGGGAGAAAGTGGTATGCCTAAATATCTCATGGGAAAAACACCTTCAGAAAAGCCAGTGATATTTAGTAGTTTTTGCTTCACAAGAGGAGAAACACCTCCTAGATACATTTGAGATTTCTGTTGGTTTGCTTGTAGGCTAGTGACTGCTGAGAAATGTGAGAACCCTCTCATGATGATGTCCACTGAGGCTTCATTACCCTTACAAAACAACATCAAATCATCTGCAAAGCAGAGATTGGTGATTTGAATGTTCTTGCATAGAGGGTGAAATCTAAAAGCTTGATTATTGCAGTAAGTCTTCAGGGCTCTTGTCAAATAATCCATCACTAAAACAAATATGAGTGGAGAAATTGGGTCTCCTTGCCTTAGACCCTTGACTAAAGACTTTGATAAGTATGTAAGTGCTGAAATTCCTTCTCATGAAAATCCACATCTTCGCGCAGTTGTCTTACGCCATATGATGCATGGTCCTTGTGGAAATGAATATCCTAATTGTCCTTGTATGAAGCAGAAGGATTTGAAAAGAGCGTGCAAGTATGCATATCCTAAAAAATTTGCAGAGTTTACAACAAATGGCAATGATTATTACCCAGTTTACAAAAGAAGAAACACTAAAGAGATAATCACTGTGAGAAAAGCTAATATGGATAATAGATGGGTGATCCCTTATAATCCATATTTGTTGGCAAAGTTTGATTGTCATCTAAATCTAGAAGTTTGTTCTACTATCAAGGCTATCAAGTATTTGTACAAGTATGTTTATAAAGGGCATGATCGCATTTCCTTTAATATTGTGCAAGGTGCTGGGAGAAATCTTAATGATGAAATTGAAAATTACCAGGCGGGAAGATGGGTTTCTCCTCCAGAGGCTGCATAAAGGATATTTGGGTTTGATTTGTTCGAGATGTATCCCACAGTTGTGCCATTACAAGTGCACCTTCCTGATATGCAATTTGTGCGATTTAGATCAAATGAGAATCTTGAAGAGATTGTTTCTGATGAGAAAAGATCAAGGACTATGCTCACACAATTTTTGAAAGTCAACGATGAAAGGCCTGAGGGTCCAAAGTACTTGTATTCAGAATTCCCAGAACATTTTGTATAGGATGATAAATGCAAGAAATGGAAGGATAGGCAAAGAGGAATTGCTATTGGTCGTCTTGTATATGCTGCCCCTGTTGAGGGCGAGAGGTATTATCTTAGACTCTTGCTAGCACATATACCTGGCCTGAGGTCATTTGAATATTTACTAACAGTTGATGGTAACAAATGTGCAACATTTCAAGAATCAGCACTGAAACGCGGTCTGTTGGAACATGACAACTCTATAGAGCAATGCATGAATGAAGGCATTGAGGTTCAAATGCCACATGTGTTAAGACGACTATTTTCGACCCTGCTCATTTTCTGCCAACCAAGTGATCCACGAGCACTTTGGGAAAAATATTATGAAGCCCTTTCCAAAGACTATAGGCACAAATACTTGGGTGATGATATGAAAGTATTACAACTGACTGCTCGACAGGCTGAACAATACTTAGAAGGCATGGGGAAATCATTCAAAAACTTTAACCTCGAACATTTGTGCGCCTTGCAAAATGATGAGATTAAAAGAACGAGGGACATCACTGATGCACTCAATGCCCCTATTCCTTTGAAAGAACTTAATGTTGGCCAGCGTGCAGCCTACAAGAGTCACTACACCAGATTATGGATTTTATAACGGTTCCTTCACCATGTTTATAACGGTTCTAACCATTATATAGGCCACTGTTATTGAAGGCCGGGGCCTTTATTAACAGTTACAGCCGTTATAAAATGGTGGGATTTAGTAACGGTGCTGGTAGAGAACCGTTATAATATGATATTGATATAGGACACTTTAGACTTTTAAAACGTTATAGAAGGTCGTGCTTTTATAACGGTTATGAGAGGGAACCGCTATTGTAGGTAATTCTTTTGATTTAAAAAAAAAAAATATTGCGTGCCCTGCTTGCACCCTGTATAACTGGTGTGCAAACCTGTCAAACCTGCTATGTAGCAGATGCATTTATATATTATCACTACATTCAATAATTACATTCCACCAAGTTCAAGAGCCACCAAAATCCACCATATACTCAACAATAGTTAACAATATTTACAATTTTCCA
>BSSO01005765.1:0-12740 GCA_030267885.1 Mesembryanthemum crystallinum | reverse complement strand
TCAAAACCCATAAAATCCCATAACTTTTCTATAATACCCCTCCACTAACTCACAACTACAATAAAAAAATATATACTCTCTCTCCAATCACACTCTCTCTCTTTCTATTATTTTATTCTCTCACAATAATACCTCTCTCTATTACTTTAATATCTTACATAAATCTCCCCTTCTATTATTTATTCCCTTTATTAGTGCAAGGGCAAATTTGTCTAAAAATATTCACCTAAAATCTTGCACCCTCTCCATTTCTGAAAGCTAATTTTGGGACAAAGAGAGTACCAATTTAGGTCTGCACATAGGACAAATTAGACAGGATTAGCTAAATTTATGTCCAATCTAAATTTATTGTGGATACAATTTGTTTTAATCCAATCCAATTGAGTAAATTCATGCCATCCTATTAACTGCCAATGTTTTGATTAGATCCAATCTGATGCGTGTTCATCCCCATTAGTGCTCTCAAATACTTATAAAGACACATAATGGAAAGAATGAATGTTTTGCATATATCTTAGCTGCAATTTGTAACAGCCGATATGACATAATCTTGATAAATACAACTGTTAAAAATATTAATAAACATAAGCAGTTCTAGCTACTAACCAGTTATCTTTTTGTTTCCCCTGAAGTTACTTCAGTTTTCATTTAGATTTTAGGTGTAAATGTTTGAGATAACTGGGCTGCGGAAATATTCTTCAATTCTTTCTAAACTTAACAAATCTTTAAAATAAAATTCAAAAGTTTGCACTGTATTAGGCTTGTTACATCTTAAAATTGAATGTATGCAATTTGAAGTGTAAAACTTTGCAAATTGAATACAATGCCATCCTATCCAGTGCACTTCTTTTTGGTCACATTGGTTTGCAAGTTACAAAGTTGATGTGTTATGTCTGCAAGTTTTGTCATCAAGCTGATGGTGATTTCATTTTGGGTGCAATTCCAACCTTTTGAATTTATTTGTTGCTTTGGTATAGCCTTCTGGGAAATGGATATCCGTGCTTTGAGATATCAGCAATCAATGCTGACAAACCGCCTCTAACATTATCTCAAATCAAGGAGCGTGTAAAGCAATTTGAGAAAGTTGGTGAGTGCTATATGGTTTTTTGTTTCTTTTTTTGGGTTATAAAATTTATTCACACTTGATTTGTTTCGCGTCAGCAATGATATATCAATAACTAGATAGATAGAGAGGTTGGCAGGTTGATATAACTCTTATAAATTTCGGACGGTCTCCACATGGTGGCAAAGTGATTGGACCGAGAGTTATATTGTTGGATTCGTTCGGGATGACAAAATTCTAGGAAGTGACAAATTAAGTTTATATTGTTGGATTCGTTCGGGATGACAAAATTCTAGGAAGTGACAAATTACTTATTAACTGAATAAAAGTGACAATATATGTATTCCGTCATCTCATGTTGCTTTAGTGCATGTTTTTTCTCGCCTTCTCATTTCTTTCCTTATTTAACAATCAGAATATTTTGGATAAATTATTCGAATTGTTCATCTGTCAACTTAACTACTCCATCCGTCTCAAAATAATTGTCGTTGAAGGTTGATGCTCACATATTAAGCAGACTATTAATTCTAGAGGTAGTTTGACCAATTTGACTACACTATCCTTGCATTAATTGGAACTAAGTGCATTGGAAAGTGAAATTAATAAACCACAAGGCTACATTAGGTATTGAGCAATTAATATTGTATACGAATTGTAAAGTGAAATATTTAAGACAAAAAAAGTTAATTAAAGCGGTAGTTACTTTGGATGGAGGGATTAGCTTGTAATCATGTGTTTCTAGCAAGTTTATTAGTAAGCTAATTTTGGTTGATTAATAAAGTTTATTCTAAAATATTTATGGAAAATTTTTCCCCATCGAGTTTCTAGTGGCTTAGTGAAAGTGGAACAAGCTAATTTTCCTACTTATCCTAGCCACTAATGATTTATCGAATCTCGAACAAAATATTGAAATCCAATCCTTGATGGTATTCTATGGTATTATCTAGCTCCTATTTCGTAGTACTATTCAAACTTCTTTTGACGTCAATCAAATCGTATGCAAAATATATCTTTTGTGTGTTATTAATAGTTAAAATCTATTCTCTTATGTTTTATGTGATGATTTTGGAAAAAATGTGACTGTAGCTTCTGGGTTTGTTCTTATATAAAAATGAATTGTGAATATATCTGATTTTGAGTTTTGAAGTACTTTCTGAACTCAAACTAATGGTTTAAAATAATAAAAATTGAAATGTGTTGCAAAAGTTATGTTTAATTTACATCTTGATGACTAAATTATAATCAAAATAAACTTTAACAGAGTCAAACTTTATGTAAATTTAATTTTTTACTGTCTGGTTAGTTAGAATGCTTACATAATGCGCTTGATGCTCCTGAAGTGCCTTTCCTTTAATTGAGATTATTATTGTTTATTTTTTGCATTTAAGTTTAAGTTTGTTTGTTACTCTATTAATATGACTATCCTAAGAATGCACCTTTAGCAGGATCAGAAAAGAGTGATTCTTGCGGAATCAACAAAGCTGTTTAGACTACACCTTTGTGGCCTTATATGAGAATTATCTGTTTCTAGTTTATGAGGCTCTGAAAATGACCAAATAGATGTCTTATGCGTCAAAATACTACATACTCCCTGAATATGAGCTAGTATTGCTTGTAAACTAGAATCCACATGATATTTGGTTGAAAACAGGATGGTGATGTTTATTGCTTAGACACAAACTTGTATTATCATAGATTTTGCCCTTCCCCTTGTCTTGTTTTGTCTAGTAAAGCTGCATCACAAGAAGGCTAGCCATTGCATACTCCCTCCATCCACAAATGACAGACCTTTAAGGTTATCTCTCACATAATAAGGTAATAAATAAATCTATTTGGAGTGACTAGAACGCCCTTTAAAAGTTTGAAAAAAAAGCACATTAATCACATCGTGTTTTGAAATTGGAAGCAAATTTAGATAGAATTACATTTCATGCTAATGGGCAGTATTGGAAGTCATACCCTTTATTTTGTCATGAATTCGTGAAGTGTCAGTCTTTTTTGGACAAAAGATTTTTCCACAAGGTTCAGTCATTTGTGGACAGAGGGAGTGGTCGGGATTATATCTCATGCTTTTAGTTGGCATAATATAGCAATAGTGGCTGAGCAGGCTGGACAGATGCTTGCGACCTAAACCACAATCTTCTATTTATGGAGGCTAGGAATTTAGGTTTGATAATAAGTTTCAAGTAGTAGTTCTTCAGTGTAATCCTGTTGGATGTATCCACTATTGAAACTAAAATTTGGTCTTACAAATTCTGATAGCCATATTACAGCATGAAACAAGTTTTTGTGTAAGCAACTTTTCTTGGTTTTTTTAGAATTTTCTCGCGCTTTAATCTCTCTCCTGCATAGAGCAGCAAACAAGGGAAAAAAATAGAGGGGTTGGAGGCCTCCTATTTGCGGAGGAAGGTGAAGAAGTGCGAGTTGTTGAAGGAAATTGAAGCCTTATTGGCCCATCTCGTTTTCTCTCTCAATTGTTCCCTTGAGCTGAATTTTCTTTCTGATACTTTGGATTTCGGAGGAAAAGTGATAGCTGGCCTGCCATAGAAAAGCAGGAACTTGCTACTTAATGATGGTCCATAATTAATCTGATCCAGCTCTACACCAGCTCCACACCAAGTTAATGAATTTCAGATAATTTTACATCAATATCCGACCGTATTCTTGTGTACCCAGACTCTGTTGGATATTCTGTGGTTTCTTTGTCATTACAAACAGGAATTGGGAAAGAATGATTATATTAAAAGAGAATCTATCCTCTCCTCCATTTTTTGTTGGTTGATAGGGACCTGAAGCTTTCTTTTTTAATATAAAACAAGCGTTGTGTTTCTACTGCAGTTCTTCACCAGAAAAAGTATCTATCTGTTGAACTTTCAGTTTCATTCTGCATAATGGTGCTTTGCTATATGACGATTACTTGGTTCATTTTTCTTTCATCTTCTTTCTTTTTTCCTTCTGGTGAAGGGGGGTTGGGGCGGAGAATTGTTTCAATTATACATTCGGCAGTTGCATTTGAATTTTGATGTGTAGGCATGTAGCTGTCTTGTCATATGTATTTCATGACTGATACAAATGGTTTATGGTGATGACAGGCAAGACGGTGATAATATCGAATCAGCCCTTTTTCTATAAGAAGGCTGAACTTTTTCCTGGCAGTGCTTTCGTGATTGGTGCGGACACAGTGGTCAGGCTAATCAATGTATGAAAGCATCGTACACTTAACAACGATTTCAAAACTGCCGCCATGCTACGCTTTCTTTCTTTTCTTGCACTTCCCTTTATGAATATGCAACTTGACTTCCTCTTTGTAAACTATTGACTCCAATATGCAACTCAAATTCCCTTAATACTTGGCTGAAAATCAATGAGCAAAAAGCGGCTCTGTGCTTACTTCTACAAGTCTGTTTGACTTGGGGGCCATTTGGCTTGCCTTCTATCTTTTTTAGCTTCTTCCCGTATCTCTCTTACATCCTCCCCTCTCCACATATTCAGCTTCTTAGAAGCTGGAAATAGCCCCCAATGAGGCAAAACCTGAAGCTTCAAACTTAAGCTTCTGATTCTAGCCTTCTTGGGGGCTATTTTAAGCTTATAAAAAGCTGAATATATGGTGGAGATAGAATTAAGAGGATGTAAGGAAAAGGTGAACTGGTGAAGCCAAAGGTTCGTAAAAATCCTGGCCAAATGGCTCTTTAATTTTCAAATATTCGTTGTTGCACTGCTGACTGAAAAATTCTATTGTGTCAGCCGAAGTATTATGATGGAAACTATGACAAGATGATAGAGATACTCCTCAAATGCAAGAATACAGGGTGCATATTCATAGTGGGTGGCCGAAATGTGGATGGTGTTTTCCTGGTATTCTTATTTTCCAGTTTCGTGGACCTTCTATTTGCCATCTTTCTTTTACTGCAACCTGTAGAACAAATGCTTTGTCTTTGCTGTGCGTCGTGCAGGCTCTTGAAGACATTGAAGTGCCTGATGTTCTGAAGGACATGTTTGTCTCGATACCAGCTGAAAAGTTTCGCTTGGACATATCCTCAACGGAAATAAGAAGTCGTGGGATACAAATATGACTCTGATTCCAAGCACCTGATTTCTGTCTCTATTCAACCATAGTTGCATGAGATGGTGATGAGTAAATTTTAACTGCTTGCTTAAATCCGATTTACCTTGATTGCATGAGAAAAAAGGTGATGAACTCATAGCTGGTTAGCATTTGTATATATGATGGTCATTTGAAACTCCAAAACGATTGTTGTCCCATCAATGGGGTTGTAGGTTTGCTAAGGTATAAAATGACAGAATTTTGTCTGTCAAAAATCTCAAGTATACTAAGCCATCTCTATTGGGACTGTCTTGCAGGTTCTTTCATCACAAATAGTTTCCCTTGTGTTCCCCCTTAACCCTGTTTATTTTTTGTCGCTCTCATCCTGCATTTCCCCAGTTAACCCTGTTCATTTATCATCTTCCACCACTTCACCCTTTTCCTCTACCCTTTGATTTTTCATCCATTACCCCTTATTTCAAGCGTCTCCTAAATTTAAATTTTAGGGAAAAACAATGTGATTGATTAAATACGGACGAGAGGTGTGCTTGTTAAGAGTTGGAACTTTTGTCTGGCAATAACATAGTTTCATCGTACACCACATGAATGATACAAATATATCAGCTCCTATCAGCCTCGTGCGCCACTTTAATACATAATCTGATTAGAGCCTTGTGCGTCATCTCTTCTTTTGGTAGCCTTGGCTAGGGGTGATCATAGACCGTGTTGGACCGGCCCACGTGTCGTACCGGTGTGCCTGAAGCTTCAGGAAGCTCGGCCCTCCCAGTGCGTGCCATGCCGTGTTGTGCCACCTCTTCCCTAAAGCGGCCCACCCTCGGCTCACGGCCCATCGTGCCATGCCTCGTGCCTACGTGTCGTGCCTATGTAAATTTTCAAATTTTATACTATTTTATTTTATTACTTTTTTGTCATACTAGAACGTGTCGTGCTATGCCTGTCCGTGCCTAGCTACATGATTTTACTGAAATCGCGGTCGTGCCACGTGCTGGGTCGTGCCTAGCATAGGCTTTGTGCCGTGCCTGTACTGACCATGGCCAGCTCTATCCTTGGCCCTATGTTGTCCGTGACCAAATCATCAACGTCCCATCACAGCCTGCTGGTCGTCCATGTCAATGACCATATCTAGAAGTCATCTCAGAGCAAGGCACCGATCGAGCTCAAGATCTAAACAATGTAAACTGAATTTGATAGTACAAGACAAGCATCAATACTTCAATAGCAGTCGTACTTGTGTGAATGGTGAGAAAACCATAAATTTGACTTCTTGTGTTGTGTATATCCCAATTCGAGAGGTGTTTGACTGTAAGTAATGGGTTCGAACTTTTATAGAGCACATATATATAACAATAAATTTTGAAAAATACTTCAAGGTTTGTGTTACAAGGTCTCGTTAGCCACTCTGATGGAGAGATATATATCGCAAAACTGTACATTAATTTAGACCATACAATCACAAAGTATAATGATGTTATTCGTATGAATTGCACAACTTATACAAGAATCATCCAACTAGAAATGAAAGTCACCTTCAAAGATCCGAGACCATCCTAACCAAAAGTGGAAACTACTCTCTACCATATAAAAGTAATCCCTTTAATGTGTAAGAGTAACCTTATGATAGACTTGTTAAAAATCGATCAACCTGGGAATCCAACACAATTTTTAGAGTGTGGACAAAAAAATTACTACCCGACAATAATGCAAGTTGATCCAATCCGATTTGACCCGAAAGTTTGAATTACACCTTATATCATGAATAAAAATATGGAATAAACTGCTATAAATCCATAATTTATTGTTGATGTTTGCTTTTTTTATTAGTGTTCAACAAGTTATAAACATTATTCTCAACATAGTGATTGCAAGTAACTTATATTTGCTCTTGTCATTAACATAAGGCTAATTATTAATTATTTTACCATATCGTTAATACTTTTATATACGTATAAGCACAATGATGAAACATTATATTCAAGCCGTAATAGTTAGAAGAAGGTAAAATCTTGCATAACTCATTTTCACAAGATTATTGGTAAAAAATTGATAGGGGAAAAATATCTTTAAGGCATGTTCTTTCAATTTCCATTCAGTTCATGCCACTTATTTTTTATCTCACATATAAATATTCATTTAATTCTACTCAATTTAGTTCAAATCAGTTCAATTTAGTTTAGTTATAATAAGTTCAGTTCTGTTCAGTTCTAATCAATTAAGTTCAGTTTCAGTTCAATCAGTTTCAGTTGAAAAAGAACAAGCCCTAAATGGCGTTTATGACCCGATGGATCGCCCCGAATCCGAACCTGATCCGACCCGAAAATGACTTGAGTGTGAAGTGACCGAACCCAAACTCGACCCACCCGAGACATGCCCATTTGCAATAATTGATTCAAATAAATAAATCAAGTCCCATGCAATACATTTTTCTATCCATGGCATGATGTTTATGAAATTTCTACTCATGAGAAAAAGAACTTCTCGTATACATCCATAATCAAAAATAGTCTCACACCAACACCAACGTACTTTCATTCATCTAATGTGCTTGATTTCTAACCACAAAGGAAATAAAAGATATTAGTGTAAGTGTAGGTAATACAATGAACCACGCATGTGACACGTCTCTCAAGAAAAAGAAGAAACCGACAATGGCATTGTGCGGGCAATATCTTTCACTAAACGGCCCAAGCTGGATGTGCGAGTGGATTAGTGGAACCAAAACTGATTGGGCCACTCAGAGTTGAGAGTTCGGTCATCATCAGGATTACTCAGATTTTTTATTTTTTTATTTTTTTCCACAGGATTATAAACAAGTTCAGATACATCACTGAGTGAAGTTCCAATTTAAAATCAATTATCATACAATAACTCACTTTGTTATAAACAAGTTGAAAACCTCTTTATTTATCAACATAGGACACACCTATTTTAACATTTCTAAATAGAGTACATAAATTTTAAATAAATCCGAATTTTGCTAGTGTCTTTTGCAGAAGTTATAACTAAATTATTGCAGAACTCGATAAACTTAAGGAAAAACTGAATATAAGAAAACAGTTAAAAGCTGCTATTCAAACATATAGCCATGATCTCCATAAAAAGAGGGAGGAGAAATTATATACATCATCTTTCGTCAAATCGTACAATCTTAGCTTGCAACTACCATATAACAATACCTCAAATTTTCATTTTTATGATGCTCATCACATGACCATATATATTCATATATGCATATCAACTCACAGCTGGCCAGAGACATGGGAAAGCTTTAATTTGTTGAGCTTCAGCCACCGCAACCTCCGCCGCAACCAGCTGCACAGGTGGAGGCGTTGTGCTCAGCTTGGGTGGCGCTACCGCCGTCTTTGTCGCCGGAAGCACCATCGGCGCAGGAGAAGATCATGAAGACAATTGATGAGAGGAGAGAGAAAGCCATGAAACCAATCCACCACCACGACGATAATAAACTGCCATTATTCATCCCATAATTAACTACTTCTTCTTTCGATAGCCTCGTCATTTTTGCCTTCTCAGTTTTTTTTTTTTTTTTTTTTTTTTTTGCTGTTAAAACGTGTTGTTAATGCTATGGAGTGTACTATTGAGTGTATATGTGGTGACTTGTTGGCTTATCTCGTTGTGTATTCTTATTTCTTTTGGCCTAATCGTTTTAGTTTTATCGTTTCTCGTTAAGTAGCATTTTGTCTTCCTTTTGACTTTTCAATCATCTTGTCATGTTACTCGGCCGCCCCTTTTTTGGGTCAAACTCTAAATTAAAGGATTTCCATTTTCTTACACTGGATTGGACGCTGCCATTACGCCACAGATTTTGAAAGTGAAGGTACGACCCAAAAAGTGGTTTATACTTTATAGACCATTGCAATTGATCCAGGGCTTTTTTTTTTTTTTTTTTTTTTTTTAAGGCAAAGAGGAACTTCGGCATGACTAGAGAGCACCTCTTTAACGTACGGCCTTGGGTATACCACTGATAAATTCGTGTAGGTGTCTCTCATAATGCTTGAACATCTCACCAGATGTATAAACAATTAAGAAAAAAACCACCAGCAACCAAGAAAGCGAAGAAACCCCGCACGACGCAACTGCCAAAGCAAAAAAAGCCAAATATTTCCGTCACACAGGATTAGCCAAGTCAGAATAACATCAGATCTACTCTGACAAGAAGATGAGCAACAAGAATTGCAGGATCTAGACCTAGAAATTGCATCAGAAACCTCCACCGCCATAAATGACAATAAGAACAAAGAAGCCCCAAAATCCCAAAAAGTGGCAAAATCTATCTGAACAAACCAAGAAAGAGAGTTGAGAAACTCAGAATCCATCAGAAAAGAAGAGAGAGAACACTCAAGGGAAGAGATTTGGCGGGGTTCACGGGGTTTCTTGGGGCGGAAGGGGTCAGGTCGTTCTGAGAGACCTAGGTTTCATATTTTCCTATGTGTGTTGCACCTGTGTAGCATGAGGCACTGACTGTCTAGCGGTGAGCAAAGAACCGGGGTATCGGAACCAGATCTGGAAGCGGTTTGAAATTGGAACCGTTCTCACTAGTTCCGATTCCGGTTCCGATTGCGGGTCCAAATATTAGAAACCGATTCTAATTAGTTCCGATTCTGGTTTCCAACAAAACTGGTTGGGTACTCGGTACTTGTTTCCTTTATGGGTTAATTATAACACTCAAATGACCTCAATCTATATCTAAGTAATTCTTTGAAAGTCTAATTTTTAAGATTTGAAAATTTAGATTTCGGTTGTAATTGCAAAAGAAAAGTTGTTAATATAATTATATACTTTTTTTTTGGTGCAATATAATTATATACTTTAATTAATATGTTTTCTTATTGGTAAATACAAAATTATCTACACATTTAAAAAAGAACCAGGTACCCGGAATTGGAACCAAAATCAGAATTAAGTTTTGTGGAACCAGTCTCACCGGTTTCGGTTTTGTTTTTTAAAAAACTGTTTACAACTGGTTTCTATTACGGTTCCAGAAAAAATGACCAGGTACACCCAATATGCTCACCCCTAGTCGTGTCACTAATTGCTTGCATACTCTATTCCGCTAACTTGCTTTGTGAGTTCTTTGTTTCGTTTAGTTTACTAGCATTAGGAAGTTGNTGCATGGGGAAGCAATATCGATGGTGAATAAAAAATAAGAATACTAAACGATACAAGAGAATTTTTACGTGGAACTTGAGACTTAAAAGAAAAGCCACGGGATCAAAGATAAGATCCAAATGTATCACTAAAGACTACCATAGCAATACAAATTGCACATTTTCAAAATGATAAGGAGAAAATCAAGATATAGTCTCGCAACCTGTCATTTCAACTCCATCTCACAATATGTTTCCCACACAAGACTCATATTGCGCAATAATGACTTGGGCGGACCCTAAAATAACCCCTGAAGTTACATACAAACTCTCAGTTTTTCAAAGCTCTAAGTTTCCTAATCCTCTCTACAAACTCTCAATTTATGCTACACTATCCTCCCTCATACTTGGTGACTATGGGGAGACAACCACAAAATGGCAAAATCCCACCTCTCACATGAACATCATAAAATGCTTCCCCAGAGTATTAATGGGGAGGTTAGAGATGTAATAGTAGAGTTACAAGAGTTAACGCACAGTACTCTTTGATGAACCATCCTCTAACACATAAGAAGACATTTAAAGAGCATCATAAATAAAAGCATTAAACCAAGCAAATAACACAAGCAATAACTTGATAGTTGCAAAGAAACAAATAGTCGCAGATCATGCTTCTCAATCGTCGTTATCATGGCCTATAGGGTGCTCGACCATGCACATGGACTAGTAGCAGAAATGTAGTTTCGAATAATCGTGCACTTGTCCATACATTCTTAACCTTCTTCTTATTTTTCTCACCTTTGCAGTCTCCACACTTAACAATTAGGTCTCTTTGATGACTGTATAGCAATATTTTCATCTCTCCATGTACCTAGTTATATTCAACGTCTATTCCACAAAAAAGATAGTTTTAGAGTTTTGTATTCCCTCTATTCCTAGTTGTGCTTTACATGATTACATCATCGGAGATTCGTTGTACTCTTATGCTCACATAGTGTACTAATTTCATGGCTCTTTGTCATCAGTGATTTTATTCTAAAATATTGTATTTTCCACTTAAATCATGTTTGCTATATAGAACTTTCAATACTATTTTTTTCATTGTGTTTGTTTTATTACTTCTTGCTTTTGCTTACATAAAACCTGACCAAGTGGGTATCAAATCCTCCCAAAATTGTCACCAAGTTCAACATGTAGAAATTTGATGGCAAGCTATTAGATTTATGATGTCCAGATGCAAAAAGGTGTTGATGCAATATGGGTAGAAGAAAGCCCTAGCTAGGAAGCAAAGAAATAAGCTAGTATGACAAACAATGAATAGGGAAGAGTAAAGCCTTACTTGTCCGCTATTCAAAAATGTCTAAGTCAAGAGGTTATGTGGGGCCAAATTGGAATTTTTGTACATAACAAAGATTCTTGCAAACAAACTTCGTTTTAAGGATCGCCTCTACACATTCTAGATGCAAAGAGATAAATATATTTGAGAATGTCTAGTTGAATTTCATTCAATTTTTATAGACTTGTAGAATCTATATGTTGAAATTGATGATACGATAAGGATAATGTTACATTATTTAATATTTTCCTACCTTTCATACAAACACTTCAAGGAGATAATGTTGTATATATGTTAACCATGAACCCTATCATGTGTAGACGTTAAAAGCCATTCTAATGTTGATGACACAGTGCCAAATTACAAAAAAAACCTTGTCAAACTTGGAAAGGCAGAGAATTTGGAGCTACTATTTCACTATAAGGAAATCAACTAGTTGAACTATAGCACAATAAATAAAACAACAGAATAGTTCAATGCGTGAAGCTAAGGCACCTATTTTGTAGTTGGTGCCATATGAAATATGACAAGAATCGAAGCAACTAAACAACGAAACAACATTCATAACGTGAAGAGCAAAGGTTAAAGGAAATAAGGGAGTAAAAGGGAAGAGATAGATCTAACTCCGTACTCAACCTTGAGCTTAAAAGAAAAAACTAACATCATATCACTAGTATAAGACTTAACATTTCAAAGGCACTTGTGGGCCGATGCGTAGCATTGATCCAAAGTGTTTAGGTGAACTTGTATTTTAAACCAAAACATTTCAAAGACACTTGTCACATAATACTGCAATGAGATGACATGAAATCTTATAACAATACAAAATCAAGCGCTTCCTTAATGGAGAAAGCACCAAGAAAAATATGGCACCCTCCGTCTCCTTCAAACGTTTACAAATCACCCAAAAAAAAGTCTCGTTTAAATGTTTACAAACCAAAATTTACACATAATTTTTCCCATAATACCTCTCCACTATCTACTTTAAACAATTAAAAATTCAACTATCACATCAACTTTCATTTCTCTCTCTGTCACTATCTACTTTAAACAATTTGAAATTCACTCACTCAACCACTCACTCTCTCACCCACTCATAATAAAATACTCATTCTTAACCCCTTCTCTCTCTATTGTAAATATGCCCAACCACTAGGGGTATTATTAGAAACA